>CM076577.1:784494270-784672629 GCA_034641835.2 Pinus albicaulis
AGCGAATTTGTTCATCAAATTTGTCTCGAAAGCTGTAGTCCTCGGATAGAGCTTTCTAATGATGTATCATGTGCGTCAAACGGAGATAGTATGCCAAAGTTACGTCCCTGGGAAGTTGAAACACCAATTTACCCAAACGGGGCCCATAGTTTTGGCGCTTCATCTCCTTGGGTTAGGTTTTTGGATGTTTAGGGTTCTCCATTGCTTCTCAATAATAAATAGGCCCTCGAGCCTCATTGTAACTCATTTCAGAGGCCTGTAGCCGCCACATCTCTTCTCAGAGATAGCTACCAGCGCCCTAGCTAGTTTTATTTCCATTCTGTCTGTAAGCAAATTTCAATTCTTTGATATTAATGAAATGAAGTGTTATTTCCACTACATCTCTGTATTTATGGTTATATGTTTATTCTGTTGCGTTCCTTCATAAATCTGGATCACCCTACATCATTTTTTAAATATGGAGGATTTATTTTCATGATTGTGAAAACCATCATTTCGTAGACAACATATGATTCATAACTACATGATATTTGGGAGTCTTACTACACATGTTGTGACTTCTCTTATATTTCCGAATAAAAAAAGAGTGAGATAATATTTTATAGAACACAATATATTAGCATTTACATCTATAAATCCAATACTTCCACAATATTTAATAGTAAGTATAAATAATTATTCTTGCATAATAAATTGCACCATGGGAATCACATCCTCCCCCTTTGAACTGAACATTGTCCTCAATATTGTCCTCAAAAGGTGAAGGAAAATTTTCTTGAATTTTTCTTCCATATCCCATGTATCCTCCTCAGTGATTAGATGCTTCCATTGACCTTTAACCTAGAAAGGGTTCAAATTTTTGAGTGAATCTCGATCATGCTTAAAATTCTTAATGAATTCGAGCATGTCCTCACACATGCTAAGAAGGTAATTTCATTTTCCATTCATGCACCGAAAAAGGATAAGAAATATCAATATAACCACATCATCAATAGTAATCGACAAAAGTAGAGTATCTTGTACTTTTATTGAATTGATATTTCAAGTAACATGGAATCCATTAAATGATTTCATTGCAAAATCAAAAAACATGAGGGTTATCAAATCCATTTTTCTACTATTTAATAGTGATCATAATAATTTTAATGATTAATTATTTTCCTTTCCACTCATGATAGGTCCAAACTAATGATCTATCTCATCATAAAACATCATTATGGTTTTATCATGATTTCAAAATCTCAAATATGGATTATCCCAACATTATTAAGGGTTAGGACAATTTTTTTCCTATGTCATTCCCAAGCTAGTTTTAGCACTATATTTTTTGTTCAAGTGGATTGTAGTTATTTTATGATTCTATTGTTTTCCCTTTCTACGATATATTTCATACATACATATTTTGAAACAAAATTGAAGAATTTACTAACAAGGTTGATGAAGAAGTATACTTTGCATACAAATCTAAACTCAAGCCATCCTGACTTGGCACAATCAGGTTTAAGTTGTCTGGTCTTCCAGAATTTCTTTTGCATGAGGTTCTATACATTTTGGAGTCGAGGAGAAAATTATTGTCTTTGGTCCATATCTTCTAGAAAGGAAACTACATTAACATGTTTGATGGAAAGGTTGAGGTCAGAAAAGAATTACATCACTCACTTGTCATGAGAGGTATAGAAGAAGGAATACTCTTAAATCTGCAAGGTACCTCTGCTCATGTACAAAACTTTGCATTCAGTTCTCACTATGATGAAGGTACATTCCCATCAGGTTTTTTAAGGCATGCTATATTTGGACACTTGAACTATGATAGCCTTCGATTGTTGAAGAAAAATTTTGTTAGTGGTTTGCTTACAACTGCTAGGAAACTTAAGCAATGTGATGCTTATATTCTAGGAAATCATAGCAAAGAGTCCTTTCATGATTCAAATTCCAAAGCACATACAAAAATTGATCTTATTCATTCAGATTTATGTGGTGTCGTGCATGTTCCTTATTCAAATGGAAACAAATATATAATTACATTTATTGACAATACACGAAAATGTGTTGGGCTTACTTATTGAAGAAAAAATATGATGCTTTTCAAACATTAAATATTTTTCATGCATGGATTGAAAATGATGCATAAACTCATATTAGCTCTTTACGCATTGATAATGGAAAATAATACACTTCAAATGAATTTGAAAAATATATTCGCCAAAATGGGATCAAATATCAAACAATCGTGCCTTATAATCCCCAACAGAGCGGTGTAGCTGAAATAATGAACAAATTTTTTTAAATATGGTTCATTCCATGATGTTTTCCAAGAATAAAAAAATGGTTTTTTGGCCTAATGCAGTTCTATGTGTTGTCTACATAAAGAATATGTGTCCTTCTAATGGAATTAGAAAAAATAATCCTTATGAAATGTCGCATGGCCACATTCCTTTGGTAAAGCATCTTAGGTTCTTTGGTTCCACCTGTTATGCTTTGATACCTAAGGAACATAGAAATAAAATTGGTGCAAGAAGTCGAAAAATGTATCTTCTTGGGGTATTCCAATACCTATAAAGGATAAAATTTCTATGATGAAGTTAATAAGAGGTTTTTAAATCTAGAGCTGTCATATTTCTTGAATCTTCCAAGATTGACAATGTTGATGAGACGAAACTTGATCGCTTGGGGTTCCCAAGATGATTATTTCAGATAGAGATGCTAAGTTCGCAGCAGCCTTCTGGAAAGGTCTGTTTGGGGGCATGGGCACTAAATTTAATTTTAGCACCGCTTATCACATTCAGACAGATGGCCAAATAGAGAGAACAAATCAAATTCTGGAGTATATGCTTAGAATGTATGTGATGAATAGTGCAACTAAATGGGAAGACTATTTACATTTAGTCAAATTTGCTTATAATAACAGTTACCAATCCTCCATAAAAATGAGTCTGTTTGAGGTACTCTACGGAAGAAAGTGTCGTAATCCTTTAAGTTGGAGCCAGCCTGAAGATAAGCTAGTACTTGGGCTAGACACTCTACAATAAATGGAAAGGATTGTCAAGAAAATACAAAGAAACATCAAGACAGCCGAAGATCGACAGAAAAGCTATGCCGATAAGAAAAGAGTGCATCGAGAGTTCAAAGTGGATGACAATGTGTATCTACATATTAAACCCAAAAAGAGCACTCTTTATGCTGGAAGCTGTGCAAAATTGGTTCCTAGATACTGTGGGCCTTTTGAAGTCTTAGAAAGGGTGGGACTAGTCACTTATAATCTGGCCTTACCCCCCCATGTTAAAGTTCATGATGTGTTTCATGTTTCGTTATTAAAAAGAAGTGTACATGATGCTTCTCATATTGTTGATTGGAATGTGATATAGGTGGAACCAGAAGGGGAGTTCCTTCCAGAGCCACTTCAAATATTGGAGCAGGAAGAAATTGAATTGAGAAATAGAATAGTAGCCAAAGTAAAAGTGCAATGGAAACACTTTACGGCTGAAGAGGCTACATGGGAAAAAGAAGCTGAGATGAGGGAAAGATAACCATATTTATTTTCAAAATGAACTATAGTAGATAGTCTGTAACACCGAGGACGGTATTTGTTTTCAGAGGGGGAATATGTAGCACCACTAATTTCTATGCTTTTTAAGTTAGAAATTTGAACAAAAATCCAAAGGGGAGTGGACCCCAATGGATAATTATTGTGTGGATTTTTATTTAAATATTTATTAATGAAAATAAATGAAATATTATGTGTGCACTATGACCAGATGAGATTGGAGATCATAAGGTTGGTCCATGGGGATATGGATAAGGCTAAAACTTTCCCAAAAACCATTCAAAAATCCTTGAAAGGAATTAGTTCTAATTTGGATTTAAGAGGAAAAATATAAATTCCCCAATGATGAGGAAAGTAGTTGGGAAGAGGTAAAAAGATGGAAAATCAGAAAGCAGCTTTAAAGTCACTCATTAAGCAAATCTTAGGCAAATAGGAAGAAAAGCCTCCTGAATTCTGTACACGGAATTAGAAATAGGCTTTGGGGTAAGCATAGCTTAAGTAAGCTACTTCAGAACAGTTTGGGGGTTGGTCTGTTCTAGGAGAGGATCTCAGCTCAGGGGTGAATTCTGAATACAGAGGAATTCTATCATTGGGAGGACTGGTCACTACACCTTGGTATGCACTCATCATATTAACAAATTAGTTTATGAAGTATGTGTAATTATTTGCATGAGATTGGTATAATGTGGATAATTAGAAAATTAGTACTATGTTAAATCATGTCTTGGATTGACCATATTTAATAGATTAAATCCAATAATCATAGTGGTATGATAGAATAAGTTCAATAATCCATCTTCTAGAATGTCGAAACCTGTATTCAGGTTTGGATCTGGAGATAATATCATCAAAATTTTATATTTTGTTAGAACCAGAAGAATGTAAAAGAATAGATATAAAGAAATAAATTTTATAATATCAGTAGGGTACTAGGGTGGAAATTTAGGAGAATAAAATATATATATCCATTGTAGAAGAAGGATTTTTAAAATTTTGTTACATATGTTGGGTGTGTGTTATATTCTTTCCACGACTAGCCCCACACCACGTGTATGTTGCGTGGCTGACAGAAGTCACGAGGGCGCTTATTTTGTAGGAGTCGAAGCGGCCGGCAGTTTTTTCGTTAATACGGTCCCACTCATAGGCGGACCCACCCATGTTTTGTGCATGAGTTTGCACATGGTTTTTTGGGGTACGATGGTTTTCAACCCCTGGTATTTTGTAGATCCAGTCAAGGGAACTACGGTTATTTTCTAATCCTAGGTTAATGGATTTGGTTTATGTATGCTTCGGTATGTATATATATGTGTTGTAACACTAAAAGGAATATAATGAAGAAATCAAGCTGGTTGTCCCGATTTGGAATCCAGGGGAAAATCTCTGTGTTTATCTGTTTTATGTTTTATGCTCTCGCTATTGTTTATTATTCTATTATAAGATTCGTGTGTAGATAATTTCTTTTCAGGGTTAAAACCTACATTTGGTATGTTTTTGACAGGGGATGGCTTTCGCTGTGAGGTTTTTGCTCGAGCACGGGTAGACAAAAATAGTTTGGAATCTGCCAGGATCGATTCTTGCGGTGAAAGAAGATGGCAAGCGGCGGGAAGATAGAGATCGAGAAATTTAATGGTTAGAGCTTTGAGTTATGGAAGCTCAAGATGGAGGATCTGCTGGTGGATAAAGATCAATGGATCGTGGTAGATCCAGGTACTAAACCAACGGCAATGTCAGATGAAGACTGGAAGAAACTGGATTGGAAGGCTAAGAGCACAATACGGTTGTGTGTCTCAGATTCAGTATTGTTGAATGTATCTGGGGAAGCTACGGCGAAGAATTTGTGGGAAAAACTTGGGACTTTGTACCAATCTAAGTCTCTGGTGAATAAGTTGTTCCTACGGAAAAAGTTGTATAACCTAAGGATGAAGGATGGAGACTCGGTGACAGAGCATCTGAACGCCTTCAATACTGTGGTAAGTCAGCTGTCATCTGTTGATATTAAAATATCATATGAAGATAAGTGCATCAGTTTGTTGTGTTCTCTACCAGACTCGTGGGACAGTCTGGTTATTACAATAGGTAGCAATACAACTACCTTGAATTTTGATGACATTGTCTCGACCTTCTTTGTCGAGAGGAAATGGGGACGGAGAAATATGGAGGGTCAAAATGGAGATGGTTTATCCATATGAGGAAGATCCCAAAACATAAATAAGAATAAGGTCTCGAATAGGAGAGATATAAATCTGAAGGAGATCCCAATCTCTACGAAAGTTTGTAAAAGGTATCTTTGGAAATTCGGAGAGGAAGGGCGGTACAAAAAGGAGTGCGGATCTAAAGCTCTGAGAAAGGAGGGATATGATGATGCTCCCTTTGAAGAGGAAAAAACAACCTCAGATGAAGGCGAGGATGTGTATTTGGCTTCTTCTTAAAATAGACATGTAGAACATGAGGCATGGTTGATTGACTCAGGTGCATCCTTTCACTTCACTCCCCATAGGGAGTGGTTCTGCGAGTATGAGAAGTATGATGGTGGTGATGTATTCTTAGGGGATGATAGAAAGGCAAGAATCTTCAGACATGGAAAAGTAAGGTTGAAGCTGCAAGGTGTAAAGATTATAACACTTCCTGGTGTTCTGCATATTCTTGCATTGGCTAGAAATCTGATTTCTTTAAGCAAGATGGATGATGCAGGTGTAAAAATAGTGTTCGAGAAAGATGCCTGCAAGATGGTTCGGGGAGCACTGGTATTAATGCGGGGAGTTCGGACTGGAACTCTGTACAAGCTACAAGGTAGCACTGTTATTGATGGGTGTAATAGTTATGTGGTTCCTAAAAGTGGAGCGGAAAGCCTATCTTTCTCTGGAGAAAAGACCATGCTATGGCATCAAAGGCTTTGACATATTGGAGAGAAGGGCCTTCAGATACTACATAGAAATGGTATGGTAGAAGGTATGTCTAATTTCTCTCTGGATTTTGATTTCTATGAACATTGTGTATATGGGAAGTAGAATCAGGTGAGTTTTCCTTCTGGTGCTAAGAGGGCGAACAAGATATTAGAGCTTGTGCATAGTGATGTGTTTGGACCTGTGTCAGTTCCATCACTGGGAAAGTCTGTGTACTATCTTTCATTCATAGGTGACTTCTCAAGGAATACATGGATATATTTCTTGAGGAAGAAATCTGAATTCTTTGAAAAATTTAAAGAATTTAAGGCTCTGGTGGAAAAATAGGCAGAGAAGAAGATAAAGGCACTGAGGACAGATAATGGTGGGGAGTTCTACAAGAAGGAATTTGAATAGTTCTATAAAAAGTGTGGCATAGCACGACAAAATACTACTCCATACACACCTCAAAAAAATGGAGTTTCATAAAGAATGAACATAACACTGACGAAAAAGGAAAGAAACATGCTCAGTGGTATCGGGTTAGGACAAGAATTCTAGGTAGAGGCAGTGGAGACTGCATGTTACTTAGTTAATAGATCACCTTCATTAGCATTGGAGGATAAGACTCCACATAAGGTATGGACTGGTAAGAAACCCTCTCTTTCACATCTAAGGGTATTTGGATGTGATGCGTATGTGGGCGGTAAGAAACCTCTCTTTCAAATCTAAGGGTATTTAGATGTGATGCATATGTACATGTTCCAAAGGAGAAAAGGTCCAAGTTGGATAATAAATCTAAAAGGTGCATCTTTATTGGGTATAAGGATGGTTTAAAGGGTTACAAGCTTTGGAACCCAGAAACAAGGAAGGTTGTGTATAGTTGAGATGTGGTGTTTAGAGAGGTGAAAGATGTTGTTAAACATGAAGTCCTACCAAAGGAACCTGAGAACATAGAGTTTGAGCTAAAGGAGGATGAATCAGACTCTACAATAGAAGAAGAATTAGAAGAGGAAGAGCCACAAACTCCAACTGTGAGAAGATCATTTCGGGAAAGAAGGCAACTAGAAAGGTATAGTCCATCTGCTTTTTGTTCAGGTTTTTCCTTAACTATAACTGATGATGATCCTAGAACTGTCAGGGAGGCAGTAGATTCAGAGGATGGAAAACTCTGGAAGGAGGCCATGGTTGATGAAATGGCATCCTTGCATAAAAATGAGGCATGGGATTTGGTGGAGTTGCTGGCTGGAAGGAAGCCCATCGGGATCAAATGGGTGTTTAAGAAGAAGATGAATGTAGAAGGCAAGGTGGAGAAATACAAAGCTTGGTTGGTAGAAAAAGGTTATTCCCAGGTGCCGAGAATTGATTTTGGTGATATTTTTTCTCCTGTTGCAAAAATTACTTCTATTAGATTACTTTTATCTATTTACTCTTTGCATTTGATTTTGAGATAGAATAGATGGATGTGAAGACAATGTTTCTTCATGGGGATCTAGAAGAGGAGATCTACATGAGCTTAACTTTGAAGGCTTATGGTGAAGTACCCGAGAAAAGAAGCTGGTATACAAGTTGAAGAAGTCTACGCTGGGTTAAAATAGTCACCAAGGATGTGGTATCGAAATTTATTCCACATATATACGGGGATTTAGCTTCACCGAAGCAAGGAGGATCTTGTGTTATTTTAAATTAATTGGTGACCGTGTTATTTATTTGGTCTTGCATGTGGATGATATATTGTTGATTGGAAATGACAAAGAAATTATCGAGATTTGAAGACCCAACTATTCTCCAAATTCGACATGAAGGATCTGCCAAAGCAACAAACTATATTTTTGGCATGGAAATTAAGAGAGATCGAGCAAAGAGGAAGCTCTGGTTAAACCAGAGGAAGTATGTCGAGACTATATTGCAAAGGTTCAATATGCGGGATAGTAAACTGATGAATGTTCCTATTCCTGTAGGTGTAAATTTGTTTGCTGAGTAGTGTCCCAAGACACAAGAAGAAGATGAGAATATGTCCTGTGTTCCATATGCAAGTGTAGTGGGTAGCCTAATGTATGTAATGGTATGTACTAGACCAGACATTGGACATGCAGTGGGAGTATTGAGCAGGTTTATGTCAAACCCGGGGAAGGAGCATTGGACAGCAGTGAATCGGGTTTTCAAATATTTACGTGGCACTCGTGATTATGGCTTGTGATACCAAGGAAGACCAGGATTAGAAAGAATGTTGGACACTCATGGTTTTTTTGATGCGTGAGGAAGCCAGGCTAGAATGCGGGCAAAGAAGATCTACAAGTGGAGTATGTGTTTAGCCTATTTGGATGTGCGGTCGAGTTGGATGAGTAAAAGACAGTCTGTAGTGGCTCTTTCAACTACAGAGGCAGAATACATAGCAACCACTCATGCAAGCAAGGAAGCAATTTGGTTGTAGAGATTGTGTTCAAGTATGGGGTTGGTACAACAAGCTATAAGGATATACTGTGATAGCCAAAGTGAAATTTTCTTGGCTAAGAACCCTACTTATCATTCAAAGAAAAATAACATTGATGTTCAAGATCACTTTGTTAGAGATATGGTTGAGGCTAAAAGGGTGTTGCTGGTAAAGGTGGGCACTTTGAAGAATGTTGCAGATGCATTGACAAAGTTTTTAAGCACTCAGAAGTTCTCTTGGTGTAGAGAAATAATGGGTGCTGAAGAATTGGCCAAATGACTAAGCTCTCTTGTGACCCCCTATCGAAAGAAAACAACAAGTGGGAGAATGTTGGGTGTGTGTTATATTCTTTCCACGACTAGCCCCACGCGCTATACGTTGCACCGGACATAGCAGGGGAGTCACAGGGGGGGGCGGCAACCCCCCTGTCAGGGTACAGGGCAGCGCCCTGGCGAAAATGTTTTTGGTGTGTAGTCCCACTCATAGGCAGACCCACCCATGTTTTGTGCATGAGTTTGCACCTGGTTTTTTGGGGTACGATGCTTTTCGACCCCTGGTATTTTGTAGATCTGTTCAAGGGAACTACGGTTATGTTCTAATCTAGGGTTAATGGATTGGGGTTTATGTATGCTTTGGAATGTATATATATGTGTTGTAACAGTAAAAGGAATATAATGAAAAATCAAGCTGGTCGTCCCGATTTGGGATCCAGGGGAAAATCTCTGTGTTTATCTGTTTTATGTTTTATGGTCTTGCTATTGTTTATTTTCTGTTATAATATTCGTGTGTAGATAATTTATTTTCAGGGTTAAAACCTACAACATATACATTATAATACTATAGACAATTAAAATGACAGTTTGCTATGAGAAGTATTATAAATTTAAAACATGCAATAATGCATAATTTTTTTGACAATTTTTTTATGAAATAATTCATCCTGGTATAATTACTTCAATGACAGAAGTTATAATTTCTTCAAATAATTTGTATCTCGGTGTCAATAGAAGAAACTATAATAATTAAATGAATATCCATAACCATTGTAAATTAGTGCAAAATGATTTGACAAAACTTTATGTACTACTGCAGAAGCAAGACTGGTTGCTTGAAATAAAATCAACTAATAATAGTAAAGCCATTAACGGTTAACTGATATTATACAAGGAAAAGGAGTAAATTATTTACTTCCATCTGCATGAAACTTTATTTACATCATCTAGAAATGTATTGATCAATAGAATAACAAACTATAAATATCAATAACTAAATACATCAGAAACAAAGTACTGGTAAGGCAACATATGTGGGTAACTAGACATAGATACCATCTTATTTACTTGCATAGTGTTACCAAATGAAAATGGTAATTTCTTGTGTAAAACCCATAAACTAAATCCCTTTAAAAAAGAAAAAAGAAAAAAAACTTATACAATTCATATTAAGGAGACTAATACAAATATCTCTTTACTACATTAATAAAGTCACATAAGCTCTGTTAATGATGAGCACAAATTATAATCATGATGGTTATAGAAATTATGCTATTTTCGAAGGCACAGAAATGTGATTCGAAAGGTATTAGGGCTAAACACCAAATTTTCTCGAAAATTTGATGAGAATCCAAGTGGCGTTACACCCTGATTAAACAGAGAATTCGTGTATCAGATGGCCTACCTTGAAAGCTTGAAATTTATGAGTGTTTTGAAATAAAAGCTAAATCCACATAATACCTATACAAATTTCAGAAGGACAAAAAGGCTAAGTATGTAAGGTAGAATTTCAACATTGAAAACCTATACGCAAAGAAAAAAAAAATATCTATATCGTGATTGCTTATATGTGAGAGCTACATGTATAGGGTTGATGAACCGACGAATAGATATGGTTTTGAAGAAAAAATAAATAAACACATATTAAAACCCTATGAAATATCGTTACAAAAACCACAAGTTTATTTTATGAATAAGTTCGAGAGTGATTTACCTCTGCTAATAGCCGGAAAAACAAGTCGTCCATGCTACCAAGTAAGGACTCTAGCATATCAATTCTAACCAGAAAGTTGATTCCCAAGAGAATCGAACTTATTCCTTCAACAAAACAGAAAAGAGGAAATTAAAACACAAACAAATGGCTTGGGTTTCAACTCAGAATTTCAATCGAAACTCAGGACTTCAATACATTTTATTGAAACGAGTTAAATTAGGTACTATTATGCAATGATACGGAATGATCGAATATGGAGGTTGTATTTAGATAGAACCAACAAAATTATGAGGGCAAGTTAACATAACGAACTCATGATTCAATGAAACACAATTATTCCCACTTTTGTAATCTTAACATGCGTCCAAACACAACCTAAACTATTTAAACATAGAACTATGGAATATGCTGTGCATATCCAATAGTAAACTTCGATAGAAAATCGTTTTAAAACCAAAAGGAGGAAATGTAGCTGAGAAGTTTAAGTCTATACGATTTAATATACACCAGCAATTTGTCTAAATACAAATAGAATCCATGAGAAATATGAGAATTCAACCATAAAGAACCATTACGAGCCAAGGAGAAATGCTAATTACATCGATAACACATATGACAACATTAAGCACAAAAATATTTTTTAGACCTGGAAACAACAAAAGAGTTCATGATAAATCATCAAATGATACTAAGAAACCAGTCATTGTGGACTTCAAACTTTGAACGTATTTAAGCAGATGTGGTTAAATAAAATGATACATACTTGCATACAAAAGAGAAAAAACATCATACTGTGGTTGTAGCATGCCATGGAGACCATAGGCCGCGTTTTAGTCACTCAGTAGGAGAGGAACCAGTGAACTTACGCTTGAAGAGAAAACAACGATCAGATAAAGGGAATAGAATGGAACTATGACATTAATAGAAATCATTTTCAAAAGAAAACCCTACTCAAATCCGACCATACAAGTGTCTCCCATCTATCGCTTCTCCCATGGATCAAGAAACATTTCCTTTGAGATCACGAAACACTGGGGCATTAAATGTTGAGAGTACAAACGCCTAAGGGAGAGTTAATACGACTTCAAAACCATAGCATAAGAACAATACAATATGTAAAATTTTGTGGCCCGAGGACTTGGATAGGTGAAATCCATTAAATCAAAGTGTACTGGCATCGAAAGGTGAGAGTATTATAGTGATTATGTGTTAGTAACATAAAATCCCCATGACTTAAATGATATAAAAATCGCATCATAAGCATTATTACAAGTTGGGACTCGCATTGTAGTGACGAAAAAAAATTATGTTAAGTGGAAATGACATTTCTCCTTTAACATAAATGGATGTCAACGTAAGGCATAAAGTAGACGTAGACTTGTATCACTAGTTATATGAATTATCACCATGAGAATGTATATAAACTACGTAAGGTTAAAAAAAAAAAAAAAACTTTAGCTTAAAAAATAGGATTAAGTATTTATGTGACAAAATCATGATAGTTATATGGGAAAATTATGTGATTGTTGTCAATTGAGGGCAAATACCCAAAATAAAATATAAGAGTTGAGAACTATAAATACCATAAGTGTGAAAGTTCTCTTTTACAATTATGAAAATAATTATAATAATTAAATAGTCATTATATGAAAAAAAAAACTCTTATGAGATATTAAGTGGTTCCTTATAGTACATCAACCCATGATAAATTATCCCTTGAGGGAATTGAATTACATAAGAATGGTAAATTAAAGCAGAAAAAAAATATATTTTTTTTGTTGGAAAAGAGGCACATTATACTTAGATGATACTATAGTATCATTTGATTGCATCTCTTCAAAATATGGAACATAAATTTTACCCTTTGTATTTAGTTCTGTATGTTGTCAGTATTTTACATACATTTTTTTTCACAAACATCATTGGATTCAATGCCATCTATGAAAACATGACAAATACACGAATATTTTCTTTTCTAAAATGAAAACACATTTTGGTACTCTTTTGTTCTAATTGAATGCAATTTTCAAGTCTATTTTACTGTTTCAACGTCATTTTCAATTGATCTATCTACATCATGGACCCAAATATCCTAAGAAAACCTATATGGAAAATTCAAAAAAGAATATAAATATGTTATTTAAAATACAATCAAAGATAATCATTGTGATAAATAATGTTTAAAATTAGAAAATTAATAAAAATTAGATTATGTATATTGACGTTCTATATATATATATATATATATATATATATATATATATGCAAGTTAATTTTTATATATGTACATGTACCTTTGTACTTCCCTTAGCTGATTAGTCTCATGGCTTAGTGTAGCGATGCACCATTGAACAACTTATTCACCTAAGACAAGTCACTATGTATAGTGGTATATTTCATATCTTCGAACTGCTCATTTTATAAATGCCCTTGCACCATCGGTTTCTCCTTTTCCATGACCAGTATTAAAGAAATTCCAACCATGTTTAATGTGGGTTTTCATATGAATATGATACAACTAAAAGAATGAACGTGAATATTTGAATTGACCTGCACATCCATATGAACATATACAATATTAATTAAATTTTATCCCATGACATTTCAATGAGTCATAAATCTTATCAAAACAATGTTGCACAAAATGTGTATCATGTGTACAATCATCATTGATATAAACGTTATATTCTTTAATAACATGTCGATTTTCACTGGTCCTTTTTATATTATCAACATTTTTTTAAGGGTGTCTACATAGAATATGGAAATGCATAGAGACTTGGTTAGAATGATAGTATTTCACTCTGTATTTAATTTTGTGGAACAAATGTACAATTCTCTACAAAATAAACTATTGAAAAAATGGTCCATAGTGGAAAAACGTAATGGTAAATTTGAATTTCAAGTTCTGCCATCAAGCTCTATGGGAATGCTTGGTGTATTTATAAATTTCCGCCTCAAAATTTCTCAAAAACACTATCACAAAAACTTATTATTCCTATAAATAGATCATTTTATCACTTCTAGTACCACTTGAACCAATCGATGTATGAATATATTCATATCTCTTCCATTTCACTTTTCTTTTGAGCAATTATTGATCATTTATATCAATAGGATATTTTTTGTGAAATAAAGTCAAATTTCCACAATGCTCATATTTTTTACCACCAACACATTTATTTTGGTAAAATACATCATGGATTTCTCTTGCACATAGATTTGAGATATGAAATCATGGATAGTGGAAGGAGGAGGTGAATTTTTCCAAAACATTTAACCAAAATTAAGCACTGTGTCATAATATAACTAAAATTCCACATGATAATGACAACAAGTGTCACATATAGTGATAGGTTTAACATAAAATGGTTTTGTTACACAAAAGCACTGATTGAGACATTAAGTTCATGATTCTGGGTGGATATGTGAACCTGGGTTACACTTTTGTGAGAATCAGGGGCGGAATTTTTATTTTGGCAATAGGTCGAAATTTTTATAAAGTTCAACCGAACTATGCTGAACTATCGAATAGTTTGGTTGAAATTTATGAGAAACTTCAACTGAACTCATTCTTCCTTTTAGATTGATGTCACACTGACGGCGTGGGCAAAGAGAATTTTTTCCAGAGATGGGAAAGCCGACAACAAATGTTTGGCCGAACTTTTACTCTTAAAATAGTTCCACCGAACTACTTCTTATAAATATATTGCCCGCAAAGTTCATTTCTTTCCCGCGTCTGTGTTTCATTTTTTCTTCGCACGATTTTTTGTTGTTGTTCTGTTCGGTGATCTGTTGCAGCACTGCTGCTAGTCTGGGGTCGCTTCCGTCTACTCTTTCGGTGATTATCTTTGGTGACGTCAAGAGAGTGAACTACCAGGTAACTCCCATTCCTGCTCTCCTATTCTTGATTTTACCTCGGAGGATCTTCCCTGTAGCTTTGATTATTTTCTTTATGGTAGGTGGACTTGTTGATGGTAAATTATCCTCAAGGATATTCTTTCTTAACGCCTTAGTGATAGAAAATTCATTTAACAGGTTTAGACCTCACTCGTTGACCCCATTACTATAGTTGGTGCTCTGCTGCGTAGAAATGCAGTATCTTATGTATAGATCCTATATAAATGGATTTCTATGTTCTGCACTACGGCAAGAGAAAGGCAAGTTGAAAGTGCCAGACCCCATTTAGTGGATTCAGGGATCTTCTTTACTGCTTAGGTAATCAATGAAATGAAATAGCTTCAAGAGAGAATTTCGTTATCCATAAAGGTTGGGTCCTGCTTGTAAAACACTCGTTATTTTCATCTTTAGAGCTGGTAAATCTAGCTGGTGAATGTGTTGTCTGAAGCATGTGACTAATGCTTTGATATTGCCTTATGAATTGCTTTCTCGAGTGCTTGCCTACACGAGGAAGGCAAGTTGAAAGTTATAGACCCCATTTAGTGGATTCAGGGATCTTCTTTATTGCTTAGGTAATCAATGAAATGAAATAGCTTCAAGAGAGCATTTCGTTGTCCATAAAGGTTGGGTCCTACTTGTAAAACACTTGTTCTTTTCATCTTTAGAGCTGGTAAATCCAGTTGGTGAATGTGCTGTCTGAAGCCCATGACTAATGATTTGATATTGCCTTATGACTTGCTTTCTCGAGTGCTTGTCTACACGAGGAAGGCTAGGGGAATAGGACTAGCTTTTATACAATTATGGATATGGGAGACGTAGAGCATGAATAACCAAACTAAGGTGGCAGGACCCATTATAACCCCAACAATAAGCGATAAATTGATAGGCCTCATGAGCACTACACGCCACCCTTTCTCTCGCGAATTTACGTTGGATGCCTAAGTCAATCCCACATTTTTGAGGGCACTGTTGAAAAAATAACCTTATTGAAATGAAAAACCTCGTTGAAACATAAAATTTCCACTTTGTGACCTCTCTTGAATCACAAGTTCCAGGGAACAGCTACTTCTCGGTCTCCTCTTCCAGTTCTCCACCATTTGGTGGCTGCCACCTTGCTAGCAGAAGCCTCACTGGACTGTTGTGCACTCTTTTTATGCTTTAAATTTCATTACCTTTTGCTGTAAGGTGTATGTTGAATTTCTGGTAGTATGATATGCATTCGGTTGCTGCAGTTGTTACTGTTCCTGTGGATCCATCAATTTCATCCGCTCTAGCTGATTCTTGCCTTGTGCATGGAAGTTTACCACCACTGTTAAGCTTATGCCATTACTGAGCCTTCTCTCGATTCCTCAACACTGGAATGATTGAACTAGAATGATCTACTGATGTAATGTGACTACATATTGTCTTTTATACTGTTGTAATGTATTTCTGTATGAGACAGAATCTGATCTTTTGTAATGTGGTCCTACATATTGTCTTTTATAATACTATAATGTATTTCTGTAATGTGACTACATATTGTCTTTTATACTGTTGTAATGTATTTCTGTATGAGACAGAATCTGATCTTTTATACTTGATAACCTATTATGGGTATATCAAGAGGATTTTGTATATGAACTGTTATCAATATATGAAACAGGGTTTTTTCTCCTTTGAAAAAAGAGTTGAAATCATTCTAAATTCACATATGTTTAGTGGTGTCACTGTTTCACTTCCGATATTATGTTGCTTACCTTGATGAACAGGTGGAACTCTGCTGGGAGGCCTCTCTGTTTTTTGACTCTTTGCTCATACTGTCAAAGGCCGTTATATGTTATATGGGCTAGACTGTATAGTTATTAGACTACATATCTTCATATAGAACTTGCAAATAGTATAATGGAAACCAAACATAATAATGTATTAGGACATCACAACTTGCTAATTAGTTATTAGACTACATATCTTCATATAGAACTTGCAAATAGCATGATGGAATTGTGAACTTGAAAATAGTATGATGGAAATGTGGATCTCAAAGAAAATTCATGATTAATGCTTCTAGAAACCAAACATAATAATGTATTAGGACATGCTCCTTTAACTTGAAAATAGTATGGTTGAAATGTGGATCTCATGACTCTTCATGATTAATGCTTCTAGAAACCAAACATAATTTAATGTATTAGGACATAATTTAATGTATTAGGACATGCTCCTTTAGGCTTGGTGGAATTACCTTTGCTTTTTATTTCTCTCTTACACACACACACATATATATATGAAGAGATGATCCCATTTTATTTTTTATTCATAGATCAAATTTCATTTAAATACAATATTTATCATAATGTACAATGATTCATTCCATATTATTCATAAATTTTTTCATTAAAAAATGAACCCTTTAAATGATGAACCTAGTTAATGCTTATTCTTCATGAAGAAGACTACTTGATCTTTCAATTTGAATTTGATGATGGTCCTTTGTTATATTTCTTGACTACTTCAAATTATTGACACAATCATATGCTTCTTGTTACTCTTTTTATTCCTTCCTTATATTGTATTCTCCCCCTTAGATATTGTGTACTCTCCCACATAGATATTGCACTCAATTTTGATGGTCCTTTGTTATCTTTCTTGACTACTTCAAATTATTGACAGTTGATCATATAGATATTGCACTCAATTTTGATGGTCCTTTGTTATCTTTCTTGACTACTTCAAATTATTGACACAATCATATGCTTTTTGTTACTCTTTTTATTCCTTCCTTATATCTATTCTCCCCCTTATATATTATGTACTCTCCTACATAGATATTGCACTCAATTTCATAGGCTCTTCTTTTGAAGTCAAATATATTGTATTCTCCCCCTTAGATATTGTGTACTCTCCCACATAGATATTGCACTCAATTTCATAGGCTCTTCTTTTGAAGTCAAATAAGTGACAATAATTTACAAGAAATATCCCTAATTTGTTTCTCACATGTTCAAATGGTTCTCTAACAAGATAATTTACAATAACTATTCCTAATTTGTTTCTCACATATATATTCAAATGCTTCTCTAACAAGATGCTTTTTGGGTATGTATTCCATCTTCACTATTTTCTCAAAGACTTTTTGTGTGAGGAAGTGGTAATTTATGATGATATGTAAATAGCGATTGAAGTAAGTAGAATATTTTATTTTTGAAATTATTAATACACTTCTATTGAAACACTCAATAGATATATAGATTTGCCTTAATATCTGGTAGAGCCCATTTCATCCAAAACGCTCGAAGAAATTTACCTTACCTTAATATCTTGTAGAGCCCATTTCATCCAAAACACTCAAAAAGAAGTAACTACTATGTACATTCCACTTCTACTCACTGAAAAAGAAATTTACCTTAGATATTGTGTATTCTCCCACATAGATATTGCACTCAATTTTGATGGTCCTTTGTTATCTTTCTTGAATACTCCAAATTATCAAATTATTGACACAATCATATAGATATTGCACACAATTTTGATGGTCCTTTCTTATCTTTCTTGACTACCTCAAATTATTGACACAATCATATTCTTTTTGTCACTCTTTCTATTCCTTCCTTAAATCTATGCTCTCCCTTAGATATTGTGTACTCTCCCAGATAGATATTGCACTCAATTTCATAGGCTCTTCTTTTTAAGTCAACTATATTTTATTCTTCCCTGTAGATATTGTGTACTCTCCCACATAGATATTGCACTCAATTTTGATGGTCCTTTGTTATCTTTCTTGACTACTTCTAATTATCAAATTATTGACACAATCATATAGATATTGCACTCAATTTGGATGGTCCTTTTTTATCTTTCTTTACTTAAAATTATTGACACTTGATCATATAGATATCATATAGATATTGCACTCAATTTTGATGGTCCTTTGTTATCTTTCTTGACTACTTCAAATTATTGACACAATCATATGCTTTTTGTTACTCTTTCTATTCCTTACTCATATATATTTTCCCCCTTAGATATTGTGTACTCTCCCACATAGATATTGCACTCAATTTCATAGGCTCTTCTTTTGAAGTCAAATATATTGTATTGTCCCCCTTAGATATTGTGTACTCTACCACATAGATATTGCACTCAATTTAATAGGATCTTTTTTTGATGTCAAATAAGTGACAATAATTTACAAGAACTATCCCTAATTTGTTTCTCACATGTTCAAATGGTTCTCTAACAATATAATTTACAAGAACTATTCCTAATTTGTTTCTCACATATTCAAATTCTTCTCTAAGAAGAGGCTTTGTGGGTATGTCTTCCATATTCATTATTTTCTCAAAGACTTGTTGTGTGAGGAAGTGGTACTTTATGATGATATGTAAATAGTGATTGAAGGAAGTATAATATTTTATTTTTGAAATTATTATTACACTTCTATTGAAACAGTTAATAGATATATATATTTACCTTAATATTTTGTAGAGCCCATTCTAGTGATGCCCTCAAGAGGTAATGTTTCCATCAATGCCTCCAACGTGCCTTAAACGATCCTTTATGGTCCTCTCAGGCAAAAGCCTATTGATTCCACCCCTCAAGTTAGGTCATATATCTAGTAGGATATGCCACTCAGGAGGTCACCATCGTTTTAACAGTCAGCGATGCCCTCAAGTTAGGTCACTGGTCTCAATAGCCCAGCCCTTAGGAGGTGAGTGGACTCCATGTAGCACACCCCCATAGAGAAGAGGGACCATTAACATATCATTGAAGGCCTTATTTCCTCCTTATAGTTGCACTTAGAGATACTATGGTCCACCCAACCATTAGGATAATAATCCTCTATTCCCCCTGAAGGGGGTCTATAAGGCCCTTTAGCATTTTATGGAAGGCCCTTCCATTACTGATGGGAGCCTATTACCTCATAGGGCCATTCAAGGCCCTTGCAGTTGATTAATGCGACGATATGATCTGATTATTATCAATCATATCAGGCCATATCACCCATATGATGGGACCCCATGCCCTTATAGGGCCATTACTGATGGGACCCCATGCCCTCATAGGGCCATATAACCATATGTATGGGACCCTATGCCCTTATAGGGCCATTGAGGATCAACCATAGGAAGGAATGGGTGGAACCCATCGTAAAGGATCTACAACCAACGTTTGAAGATCATTAAACCAAAGGTTTAAGGATGAAGGACAACCAAAGGTTGAATGATCAACCATAGGAAGGAATGGGTGGAACCCATCCTAAAGGATCTACAACATTTGGTTGAAGATCATTAAACCAAAGGTTTAAGGATGAAGAAAAACCAAAGGTTGAAGGATATACAACCAATGGTTGAAGATTATTAAACCAAAGGTTGAAGGATGAAGGACAACCAAAGGTTGAAGGATCAGCCATATGAAGGAATGGGTGGAACCCATCCTAAAGGATCTACAACCAACGGTTGAAGATCATTAAACCAAAGGTTTAAGGAAGGTTGGGCTTGCCCAATGAGTAAGGTCAAGCACCTTTGCATTAAACCAAAGATTTAAGGATCAACAACCAAAGGTTGAAGGATGAAGGTCCCTTTACCTTCAAAGTAAAACCAAAGGTTGAAAGTACAACCAAACAAAGGTTGAACCCATAACAAAAACCAAAGGTTGAAGGATATACAACCAACAGTTGAAGGATCTTCAACGATCATTAAACCAAAGGTTGAAGGATGAAGGACAACCAAAGGTTGAAGGATCTACAACCAATGGTTTAATATCATTAAACCAAAGGTTTAAGGAAAGATCAACCAAAGGTTGAATGATCTACAACCTCTGGTTGAAGGATGAAGGTCAAGGACCTTCAAAGTACAACCAAAGGTTGAAGATCATTAAACCAAAGGTTTAATAATACAACCTTGAGTGATTCCATGTGTCCTCTACACCCTTCACATAGTAAAATTTGGATAGGTAGTGTTTACTTCTACAATTTTTATAGGCAAAGTCTTTAAAGGGCCAGGTAGCCTCTGGATCTCATATTTTATGAAAGGTGACATATCTAGTAAATGCCCCTATAGTCAATCTCTGGAATGGATCTAAATAGAAGTTATTCATTTTAATATCCATAAAACACAACCACTTTAAGGTAAACTATGTACATGTGTCATTTCTCCCACAAACTAAAGGCTTCCTCTAATATCCATAAAACACAACCACTTTAAGGTAAACTATGTACATGTGTCATTTTTCCCACAAACTAAAGGCTTCCTGCCATTAATTTTAGATGTGAACTCTACCATAAACTTTTTAAGTCAAAATTTAAGATAAAAAATGCACATGTCATTTACTTCATGATCTTGTGTCATTTCTCTCATGCATTTGCAATAAATGTCGATTTAATATATATATTTTTATTGATTTTTTTTTTTTTAGGGATAAGAAAAACCTTAAATATGGCTGAAAAATGGAAATTATGCATAGAATTTTCTTGCTATACCAATCCAAGGAAAGCAGTGATTACATATGTGCTTTCCAATATTGGAACTAGCAAATTCATCCAAAGGAAAATGAATATACCAAGGAAGAACAACAAACAAAAAGGCATATTATATTGGATTGATAGAAGGCTTGGGAACATCGATGGAGTATGGATCAAATGGAATTTTACTTTTCACCAATTCTGAACTTGTGTGCAACCAGATGAATGGAATGTGCCAAGTTAAGGAGGCTAAAGTAACTGCATGGAATAGCAAAAAATATTGTTAGCCAATTTCAATTTTTTAGTATAAGACATTGTAAAAATGTGAATAAGATGTTTGCTGATCTATTGCGTGGGGAAATGCCAATTCATGATTCATATATCAAAGATGAATTAGAATTATACAGATCAATGCCAATGAAAGATTCATCTCTCAAATATGAATTTTTTTTGAGATGCTCTTCTTCAAAAATTCAAGATTGATATCTCAAAGATGAATTAGTGTTGAGATGCTCTCCTTCAAAATTTATTTATGGACATTTTAACATATCTTGGATATGTGTGTGTTGTGTACTTATAAATGAATATTTTCTAATTACCATGTGTTTTTTTCAATTATATACCAAGTGTGCTCCCACCACACCATGTAAAGTGCAACTTGGTGAACTTCACATTTGCAACAAGTGGTGAACTTCACATTTTTATAAAATTAAAATGCAGGGAATTCAACAAATTTTTGTTTAAATGGAGTATGTTTAAATGCAGTTTCACTTCTTTTTTAACGACCATGTGTTTTTTTCAATTTTATACCAAGTGTGCTCCCACCATGTAAAGCTCAATTTGGTGAACTTATCATTTTTATAATTTCTATTTTGCTTAAATTGAGTTTCAGAAATCAATTATTGCTTTGAAAGTTGTGTTCTACATATTTTTTGTACACTAAATTACAAATTGATTTTCTGAAATCTATTTTGTATAAATGTCCACCAATAAATATATATACCATGGAGTATGAATGACGAATATCAACCAAATCCCATATGGGGGTTCAGGGATCAGAGGATGTTCACGGTATTTAAATATAATCTTAAATCTCCATACATGTGTGTACATATGGAATTGATTTTTTGTTAACATTGTGAGTTAAATTAGTTGTCAATAAGTTTCATTTTTTAATTTTTAGGAGCTAAGAAGAGAAGGGTCTCTACTCCATCCATGGAGCGTGCCCATGGTTCACCCAGTCGTGGTATGGTTCACGCAATTTAATCAATGAATATGTACATGTATTTATATGTACACATGAATGCATTTTTCAATTGATTATAAATTCGTATTTGTTTATGAAGCTTCTCTCTCGTCTCGAGAGGTTGATGGTGGTTCAAATCCCCTTAGAGGGCCATCAATGAGTGGTAGCAGGTTGCATGAAGGGGGTGATATTTATTCCCCCGAAGGCCAATCAACAACTGATGGTGCTGGTTCTTAGCAGGGTCATTATGGGTCTCAACAGTTTCATGGTGGAGAAGATGCTAACCAACCACGTCGAGGTTGCCATTAATTTCAATATTTTTTTCATTGAATTTGTACAATTTTTTTTACATGTGTTTTTTCTAATATAAAAAATTTTATATGTATTGATGCAGAGGCCGAAAATGTTCCAAATATTGTTCAAAATAGACACAGGGTAGAATGCTACATTCAAGAAGAAGGTTTTCTACCCAGCACAACTTATCCGTCCAACATTTCTGATATACCATGGGAAACAAACATGGCGCAATGCACCTTACAAAGGTGTGAAAAAATTCATGCAAACTTGTAGAGAGATCTCGTGGCTTTGACTCTACCTGATGAGAGTCCAAAAAGCCTCAAAATAGTTACACATTCGTTACGCGAACTTGTAAATGTGTACAAAAATCTTGGGGAAACAACTGATATAATTGTAGAAGTGATGAGCAAGAGAAAGGAAATAGTAATGGGTCCAGATAAATGGGAGGATGTAAAACAAAGAGTTACAAAAGATATGGTGAAGTCAATGTTTAATTTCAAGGAAGGGCCAAAAAGAAAAATGTTGAAGGTGAAATATTTCAAGCACCCAGATATGGCTCACTATTTGTATGATAGGAACCTTGTGGTCTATGGAAGGCTCCCATGGAACGATGAGGTTGTTGTTTATTTTGCACAATTGTTTTACGTAGAATTTTTTTTGGATATGAAAGCAAACTACAATGACCTTCCGTCATAATTTTTTGGTCTGGGGAAATGTTGATTGTATGACCGTAAGGGTGCTAAGCGAGATGAGGTACCTTGCCCTAAACCGCCATTGGTGAGTCGACCTTTTCGGGTCGAAACTCTGCAGTCAGAGATGGATGCCAGTTCTCAAATAAGTCGAGAATCAAGGGATGTCATGATCGAAAATGTTTACAGTGGATTGGGTGGAGTCGATGTTTGTCTAAATCGGCAAAGAGCACGTGAAAATACAAGTACCAATTTTGTGTATTGTACAGATGAAGATATTGACAACATGAATGTTAAAGATCTCTGAATATATGCAAAAAATTGTCGCAATGGTTTTCAAGACATACTTCTTCATGAGGAAGAGGGCACAGGAACAGTATGTGTTAATGACCTTAGGGTTTTAAATTATTTTAACATACATATACATGTATACATTTATTTGTATGTACATTAATCTAACAAAAATATATCATTAAATATTAGAACACCATTTGGATTTGTCACACATGATGCATGATGAAAATGTTAATATCACGTTTGGGACCTCTAGTTCAAACAACGTAGATGGGTCTCACCGTCAAGATATGTTGACAAATGTTAGTGTTTTTTAAGTGATATTTTAAAATAAATAATTTTACACACATGTACATGTATGTATATATAATGATAAAATGTTTTAACAAATTCCGATTCCATCCGATGTTTTTGGGATGGTGGTACCTTCTTCTTCCTTGGCAGATGTACCTTCTACTTCCTTAGGAGATGAGCCACAAGTATGGACAATTTTTCACTTTTAAAATTTATGTTTAAGTTATATATATATATATATATATATATATATATTCCACCTCAAAAAGTTCCATTAAAAATTGAGATATATATATATCTATATCTTGAGTTATTTTAAATTTTTTGAATATAGGTTCCTATAAAAGATTTTTTTAATCCATGAGCTGTAGTGACGGAGATAGGAACATCCACACCATTTCAACCATTTGAACAAGTTGTCTAATTTTTTTTTAATATTATTGAGAATAAGTTTATATATGTACATGTGCATTTTCATTTGAAATTTTTTAATATATATATATATATATATATATATTTAACTATACATGTATATTGTATAATTTACCATTGCAGATGTTCCCATGGGGGGGGGGGAACTTGTAGCAGGTGAACAAATGGAGACGAAACCTCAAGAGGTATTTCATGATTTTTTTTATACATTTTGTTTTTTACATGAAGTTCTATATATATTCTCACTCATTTTTGAAACATCAAATTTTAATGTTCAAGTACATCTGCATTGTGTACAGGTTTCCCATGCTTCACATGATAGTTTGCAGATTGAGACCCTGATAGGAAAGATGCTAGATCCATCTCTATTTGATGGACATGATTTATAGATTTGATTTCAAGATTTATATAGTCTTAAATTTTCTTTTTTTTATACATTATCTAGATGCACTATCATATATATATATATATATATATATATAACTTGATACAGTTTGATACTTGTGAGATCTACAATTTTTGGAAATATTTTATTATAGTGTTAATATAATTTATTTTGTTCCAAAAAGTTAAGTTTTGGATGGTTTTAGTACTTTTCGCATGTGAATGTGAAGTAATGTTGTTATATAATTTGTTTGGTTTTTAAAACTTTTAAGTTTTGGATAATTGAACTACTAGTAATGTTGTCATCTGAACTACATTTGGCATGTTATGTAATGATGTGTTATAATTTGTTTTGTTTTTAAAATTTAAGTTTTGGATGGTTTCAATCTACATTTGGCATGTGATATAATGTTAAATGTTTTTATTGGATAGTTGAACTATAATTGGCATGGCATGTGAAGCAATGTTATGTATGATATAATCAAAAAGTTTTTAAAACTCAAGTTTTGGATGGTTTAAATCTAAATTTCGCATGTGATATTTAGTGTTTTAAATTTTTAATGTTTTAATGTTGCACGATATATAGTCAAAAATTTTAAAAAAATTAAGTTTTGGATGGTTTCAATCTACATTTGGCACATGTGGTATAATGTTAAATGTTTCTATTGGATAGTTGAACTATAATTGGCATGGCATGTGAAGTAATTTTGCACGATATATAATCAAAAAGCTTTTAAAAATTAAGTTTTGGATGGTTTCAATCTACATTTGGCACATGTGATATAATATTAATTTTTTGTATTGGATAGTTGAACTATAATTGGATGGCATGTCAAGTAATGTTGTGATGTAATGAAAAAGTTTTTAAAACCCAATTTTTGGATGGTTGAAGTACATTAATCATGTGAAGTAATGTTTTGATATAGTCAAAAAGTTTTTAAAACTAAGTTTTGGATACCATTTTAATCTACATTTAATGTAAATCCCCTTAATTTTGATTTGATGTTAAATTTTTTAAATGTAAATCCCATTAATTTTGAATTAATGTTAAATTTTTTAAATGTTTTGAAATAATGTTAAATGTTTTGATCTAAGTTTTTGATGGTTTCAATCTACATTTGGCCTATGGAAGACCCCATGCATAGACAATGGAAGCATTACAGAAGGGGAGGTGGGGGTAGGGATGGAGGGGGCAGGAGTGCTGGCTCTCGCCCTCCTCTTTTCATCCATGACATAGGTAGCCACCCTCCTCCAGCAAGCAATGAAGCACAATTTCACTTCACCGGCGCTATGGTTAGACCACGAATTATGACGACCATTTCCATCTCTTTTCAGGAGGAGCTGTAAGATGAAGGTGCTTCTAGTTCCAGGAAGCGGTGGAGAAAGTCCACCATCTGAACGCATCAGCCCCAGGACACCAAGAAGTTGGCAGCTCTTCCAGTCAAATATGACTCGACGAGCTCGAGCAGTGATGGTGCAATCAGTGAAAACTCCTCCCATGGCGCAAGTAGCAACAACTCCTCCCAACATTCCAATGGAGTAGATGATGATCCGGAGGACTACGGTTGTCCAATTGTGGAGGAGAATCCTCCTACACACATCGATAGCTAGCTTGATGTTAGGTCCTCTTTAGCTTTTTCCAGTTATGAGTAGCTCCTTTTCTATTTTTTTGATTCAGACCCCCTCTGGTGTTGGCTACTTAGGCAACCCAGGAGAGGGGTCTCTCTATGTACATTATGTTCATTACAATTATATATATGTAAATCCTTTAATTTTGAGTTAATGTTAAATGTTTTGATAAAATATTAAATGTTTTGATCTAAGTTTTGGATGGTTTCAATCTACATTTGGCCTAGATGGAAGACTCCCATGTGAAGTATTGTTTTGATTGAATCAAAAAGAGTAAGGAAGTAGTTGTATATGTAAATCCCTTTAATTTTGATTTAATGTTAAATGTTAAATGTTTCAAGATATAACATGTTAAATGTTTTGATTTAAGTTTTGGATGGTTTCAATCTACATTTGGCCTAGATGGAAGACTCCCATGTGAAGTATTGTTTTGATTTAATCAAAAAGACTAAAGAAGTAGTTATATGTAAAGCCCTTTAAGTTTTATTTAATGTTAGATGTTAAATATTTTGATATAATTTTAAATGTTTTGATCTAAGTTTTGGATGGTTTCAATCTACATTTGGCTTAGATAGAAAACTCCTATGTCACTTGTATTGTTTTGATTTAATCAAAAAGTTCTTAAAACTCAAGTTTTGGATGGTTGAAGTACATTTGGCATCTTAAGATTGCTTTTGATCTCTACATAGTCTTGTTTGAGTGAAAAAAATTCCAATAGGAAGAAAATAGCTTTTCAATGCAACTAACCATGTATCAATTGAGCTCTAATTGAAAAAAGAGTTTAAAGAAGTACACACATGTTTGTTGAATTTGGGTCAATGTCATTAATGCACTCAAATAGGTAGCCTTGTTGATTTATAATTTTGTAAATTGATGACATTCAGTTAATTTCATTCTACAACATAGAACATATCGGACCATTGGCTAGACAAATTTTGCACTAGATTTTCAATCAGGAACAGATATGTGGGTCAAATCCCACCAAAAGTAGGAGAAGTTCTCTAAGTCTCTTGTCTGAAAGGAATATTCATACAAAACTATACTGTGGATGATTTATTTACATTGCACGAATACTTTTACCAGAAAATCTCGAAAAAAAAATTGGGCACATTCAATTCGTGTATATATCCAATACAATTTTTCATCAATGCACATAGAAAAACTACTTTTAGTTAAAATTGCATTCTAGAACATATATATTGAGTACATTTAAATCATTTTTTATCAATGCACATAGTAAAACTACTTGAACAATTAATTTCATTATAGAACATATATATCCAATATGTAAGTAACATTTTTCATCAAAGCACATTGAACATATCCGACCATTGGACAAACAAATTTTGTACTAGATTTTCAATAAGGAATAGAGATGTGTGTCAAATCCCACCAAAAGTCGGAGAAGTGCTCTGAGTCTCTTGTCTGAAATGAATTTTGTAAAAAACTATATTGTGAATGATTTATTTACATTGTGGATACTTTTTACCAGAAAATCCAACTAGTTTTTCATCAATGCACATAGAAAAACTAGTTCTAGTTAATTGCATTCTAGAACATATATATTAAGTATGCAAATCATTTTTCATCAATGCGCATAGTAAAACAAATTGAACAATTAATTGCATTCTAGAACACACACACACACACACACACACACACACACATATATCCAATACATGTAACATTTTACATCAATGTACCTGTATAGAAAAGCTACTTTCAGTTGTTACTAGAGCACGTGCATGTACCAAAACAATTTGTACATGTGAAAAAACTTGCACAAAAAACATAAGAAGCTCAATTTTTAGTTGAGTACTAGAATTTATAAAACATATTTAATCCAAAGAGAATAAATTGTTGGGCAATTCAATCAAAAAAATTCCAATGGAATGCCATCTTCAATAATCCGTTCATGATCGGATTTTGACATTTTTCATTTCTTAATTTTTTTTTTCTCTTCGATTGAACCTCTATCAACTTTATGCGTGTTGCACACATCAAGTGACTATATTGACAACTTATGGAATAAGGTTCATAGTCTTCAAAGTAAACAAAGTCCCCACTTTGATTAGTTTGTCTGAAAAAATAACCTTTCAGTATAATAGAGCCTCTGTCATATTGAAATCTGTGATCATTATAGTTTTCTAATAATTTGATTTTTCGTTCAGTGCAATGCATAAAATAATACTTAACATTTTCATAATTTTTAATAGGTGCAATTACAACAAAAACATCTCCTGCACATTAAAACAAACTTAACAAAATTATACACATTTAATTTTATTTCTAGATCATTAAATCATTAGAAAGAAATTCAAATGTTACCTTCTCTAACAAGATCAGAAACTCAATCACCATCGGATAATATTGTAGTTTCCTCTGATTTCATTTCTTCAAACATTGCAACAGACATTTTTCCCTTTGTATTTATCTCTGTATGTTTCCAGTATTTTACATACATTTTGTTTTCACAAACGTCATTGGATTTTGTGTTGTCTATGCAAACATCACAAAAATAAGAATATTTTCTTTTATCCAATGCAAACACATTTCTGGATGACTTTGTTTTAATTCAATGCAATTTTTGAGTCCCTTTTATTATTTCAACGTCATTTCCAATTGATCTATCTACGTCTTCGATCCCAATATGCCAAAAAAACTTTTATATAGAAAATTAAAAGAAGAATTTGTAAATACGATATCAAAATACAATCAAAGATAATCATTGAACGATAAATGTACAATGTTTAAAATTCGATTTCCAATAAAAATTAAATTGAATGTACATTCGCACTTCCCTTGATGGGTTATTCTCATGGCTTAGAGAAGCGATGCACCATTGAACAACTTCTTTAGTGTTCACAAGTCGGCTTGCAGAGGGGTTCATTTGATATCTTCAAAGTGCTCATTTTATGCATGCTCCTACACCTTCATGTTCTCCTTTTCCATGGCCAGTCTCAAAGAAATTCCAACAATGTTTAATGCAGGTTTTCTTATGAAGACAACACAACCAAAAGAATGATCGTGTAGATTTGAATTGACCTGCACATCCGTCTAACCATATCCAATGTTCATTGAATGTTATTCCACGATTTTTCAAGGAATCATAAATTTTTCCAAAACAATGTTGTACCAAATATGTATCATGCGTATGATTGTCACTAATATAAAATTGATATTTTTTAATGATATGTCGATTTTCACTCGTGATTTCTATATGACCGACGTTTTTTTCAGCATGTCTATATAGAATATGGACGAGCGTGGAGACTTGGTCTGAATGATAGTATTCACTCTGAATTTCTTTTTGTGGAACAAATGTGTAGTTTTCTGCAAAATCAATCACTGAAAAAATGGTCGCTGGTGGAAAGAATTCACAAGATTTTTTGAATTGCAAGACTTGCCATCGATCTCTATGGAAATTCTTGGTGTATTTGTAAATTTCTTCCTCAAAATTTCTCAAAAAGTCTATCACAAAATTTTTGTCTTCTAGTAATTCAATTCTTTTAACACTATTTGCACCTTGAATCAATGTATCGATATATTAATATCTCTTCCATTTCACTTTAATGTTGGAAAATATTTGATCATTTATATCAATACGATATTTGTTTTGAAATTTAGTCAAATTTCCACAATCATTGCATTTTTTACCACCAACACATTTCTTTTTGTAAAATAGTTCATCGCTTTCTCTTTCACATACAATTTGAGATATGAAATCATGGATAGTGGAAGGAGGAGGTGAATCCTTCCATAATGTTCTACCAAATTCAAGGAATGTGTCATAATATAACTCAAATTCCACATGATAACGGCAACAACAAGTGTCGTGTATGGTGATAGGTTTTACATACCATGGTTTTTGTTGAACAAAAGCACTGATTGAAACATGAATTTGATGATTCTCTTCTTTGAACTTGTTGAATAAATCTATCTAAGTGGTTTCCAAGAAATGATTTTTCATGTTCTTCGTACTGATTTCATGTTATTCTTCTTCGCATCACATGCCTTGCAGTTGGCGACGCAGGCGAATTGTTCTTCCAATATTCATATATTGTTTTTTTTACATTTTCTCCAAGTCTATCTTTGTATGGTTTCCTACAAATAGCTCTCCAAAAAGAGAGTTCATCATTTACATCTACTTGCAGCTGAAATTTTTGGATGTTTGTGCAAAATTTTCCACGAGGTTCCTAATGCTCATGCCATAGATGTTACCAAATGATTATCTTTAGTACTTGATGAAACCATTTCCATATGTATTCCTCTACATACAATTGAAACATTTTTCTCTTTAGATCTCTTAATTGAATTTATAACACTACTTATATTTTGTATCACATATTCCTTCATTTTTTAATCTTTGGTTGATTTTTGAATACCCAGTAGTGTCGCAGCTTCTTTTATTTTTCCTAATGATAGGAGACCTTTCAACATTTGAGCTTGAAATGTCACCCTCTCATTTAAGAAACACTTTTCAAAAATGCAGTTAACATGATATCGTATAACATGGTTAGGTTTTTTATCTCCTTATGTGTGAGTGTCAATGTTTTCTAACATCTCATCATCGACACTGATTTCATCTGTACATATTCGAAAAAATAGTATATAACAAGTTTACATATGAATAATACATTTAACTAAATTAATAAATATATGTATAATTTCAATAATACCTGCATTTGTTCAATATATATATATATATATATACCTTTTGATTCAATTTCTTCATTTGAATTTCTTTCAATATTTTCACCGTCTTCAATCATTAGTTCAATATCTCTTTCACTTTCTCTTTCAAAATTTTGTATCTCATCATCAATGTTTTGAGGAATATCTCTGTATATTTAAATTAAACAAAATATTTAAATTCAAATTAGTTCATCAAATAAAATTAAGCTTCACATTTTAAACTAGGAAAATTTTAAATATATCAATAGATCATAATATTTACATTTACATACCTGCCTCAATTTCTTCTTGACGTTCATTTTCCCCTTCAATATTTGAGAAGGCTTTTATCTTTCTTTTGCGAGATTGTCTCGTCTCTTCTCTACGTTCCTCAGGGTCTCTTTTTCAATCATATTTTTTCGCACAAGTCCTTCAATTTCCCATGATAATAGAGTATGAAGTTTAAAAAATTTCCTTCCAAAAATTAGACAATAACTCAACTAGAAAAAGAATCACAAAATATTTAGTTTAAAAAAAAAAAAATCATTTTAAATTGTTTGCAAAAAATACAATCCAAAACACTTACTTTAAAAAATTCGAGAAAAAAATGTCTTATAAAAATGAAACGAAGCTTATAATATTTACTTCAATTCAAAACACGTACAATAAAAATATGACACTTCAAAAAATGCCTCCAACTTTAAAAAAAATGTCACTTTAAAAATACTTCAAAAAATACTTTCAGAAAATGTCTTTTCGAAATGAAGCCCAACTCCATACTTTAAAAAAAAAAATGAAACACAAAAAACATCCAAAAAAATGTATTACATACCTCCAAGAAATGTCCTTTGAATGTACGTCCAAGAAAATTCCTTAAACCCAAAACAATTCTTTGCAAAATCAGGCCACCTCCAAGAAAAGTCTTTAAACCCAAAACAATTCTTTACGAAATTAGACCGTATCCAAGAATTTGAAATTAAACATAAATCCATGCTTAAAAAAAAATGAACAAAAAACATCCAAAAAAATGTATCACATACCTCCAAGAAATGTCCTTTGAATGTACATCCAAGAAAATTCCTTAAACCCAAAACAATTTTTTGAAAAATCAAACTATCTCCAAGAAATGTCCTTAAATCCAAAACAATTCTTTGCAAAATTAGGCTTCCTCCAAGAAATTCCCTTAAACCCAAACCTCCAAGAAAATTCCTTAAACCAGAACCAAGACCTTTATAAAATTTAACCAAATGTGCGAAATGTGCGAAAATTATGAATGATTTCATAGCAATTTATATTGCCACGAAATGTGTTTTAGGAGGGGCACCGCGAAATTTTCCGGCCAATGGAAAATTAGATTAAATTTCGGCAGAATTTTGATTAAAAGTTCGGTCGAACTTTGATTAAGAGTTTGGCCTAACCATTAAGTTGTTAGACTTATCGGGCCGTCGGCGCAAAAAATATTTCGACCAAACTTTTAATCAAAGTTCGACTGAACTCATGCGTCACCACTTACACAACTTGACATTTATCAAACTTTGGACTCATTAAACTCCATGAAAAATTCTGAATTGACTGTCGGAACCAAGACAAGCATTTTCAGAATTGAATCTACTTTTAGGAAATATAACTTTTATGGAATTTCATAAACATTTACTAATTTTAATTAATTTTCAAATAAAATGGGTGCAAACAATTTCTGAGGGTCATTGTGATTCAGTGAAATCAAAATTTTGTGTCTCCCAAAATCCATTGTAAAACAAATTGAAAAAATTATGGGGCATTACGTTGGTTCGTCGTCTCTAATGGGTATATTTTATATTTTTAGTTTATAACTTATATGTTAAGAAATTTGTTGCGTCGCAAAACATATCCAAAATATTCATTTTTTTCATATTGGACCAGATCAAAAAATTCTAGTAATTATGATATGAATCCATTGGCTTTGTAAATATGACCAAACTGAGGTAGACTCTGTCTAGATTGTTGTAACACATTTTGTTTTCTCAAAAACACAAATTTTCAATGAATACAACATTGCATATTAACATGACTTCTTATGAATCCTTTAATTGTAAAGAAACACACACTCAAAGAAACGCTAAGTTGACATATCAAATTTGCATAGAAATTTCAAAAAATAAGTAATAGAAAGCTAACAAAATTTCTGACAACTTTTATTTTTATCGCAAAATGAAATTCTAAATAGAAAAATTGTTATAGTTGGCAGAAAGTTGAAGAACCGAAAAAAAATGAAAGTTTTTTCTCAAAAAAGGGCAAAAAGTGTAACCCAACTTCACATTTTTACTTTAGATGAATTTTTTGAACACCTCTATCTGAGTGGTGTCCAAGATATTTTTTTGCAAATTTTTCATATGGATTTGGTGTTATTCTTCGTCGCATCACATCCATTGATTTTGGTGAAACACGTGAATTTTTCATCCAATAATCATATATTATTTTTTTAACATATTCTCCAAGTCTATATTTTTATGGTTACCTACAAATAATTGTCCAACAAGTGAGTTCATCATTTACATCTATTTGCATTCGAAATCTTCGATGTTTGTGCAATGCTTTTCATGAGGTCCCTAATGCTTGTGCCATAAATTTAACCAAATGATTCTCTTTAGTACTTGATGAAACCACTGCCATTTCTATTGCTCTAAGTGCATCTAAATCACTTTTCTTTCAAGTTCTTCCAATTAGATTTAGAAGTATCACATTTTCCCTGATTTTTTTATCTTTTTTTTTTTTTTTTGCGAATACCCAATAGAGTCATAGCTTTCTTTAATTTCTTTTATGTTAAGATAATTCTCAAAATTTTGGCTTAAATTGCCACATTTTCATCTTTGCAGAGCATATCAATAATGTGCTTAACATGATATCATATAACATGCTAAATTTTTTTATCTCCATATCTATTAGTGTCAACATTTTCTAAAATCTCAGCATCGATATTGATTTCATCTGTACTTATGAGAATTATCAGTATTAAATGGGTTTAAATATTCAACAAATAATTAAATTTTAATAAATATTTATAATTTCGATAATAAACATTCAACATATATATATATATATCCCTGGTGATTCAATTTCTTCACTTGAATTTCTTTCAACTTTTTCAAGATCTTCAATCATTGGTTCAATATCTATTTCACTTTATCTCTCAAAATTTTCTATCTCATTATCAATGTTATGAGGAATATCTCTCTCTATTTACATTGCAAAATAGTTTTCAAATTGGTTCATCAAATAAAAAATAAGTTTCATAATACACTAGTTAAATTTTAAATGTCATTTATAATATTTACATTTACATACTCCAATCACTCCAGTTGATAGTGGAAAAAGACCTCCATCCCCCCGATCGGGGTGAACACCTGCAATAATGATAACAGAAGGTTGAAACGTGGCAACAGCCTCCGTAAACACCACTTAAGATCATTTAAATGCCCTGTCAGAACAACGAGGTGGATGGTGCGACCGCCGGCAATGGTTTGATGGTGAATGACGGCCAGGGTGGCTGTCAGACAACCGGAAAGGCAAGAGGACATTTGGTAAGTTTATCTAACCCGCCTCTTCATTCATGCATTCACTATCCCTGGCATGCGAAAGTTTGGAGACGTCGAAGGCAAAAGACAGTCCTGCAATCCCGAATTCGCGAGAACTTGTTCCGGTATGTTCTGATAATAACCTTAAATCTCTTGATTGTAAATGTGGCAAATATGGTTAGCAGTGAAGAAGATAGGTTAGGAAATCTATTGTTTTTGGTGTTCGGCAATTATCTCGAACCTGAACTGAGTCAGGTCCCTCCCTGCTTCCGTGATCCTTGTTATTTTCAAGTTCAGGTTTTTCTTGTGGTTGAGGCTCTCTGTATTGATAGGGATAGTTTAATTTTCAGTTTGCTTATGTTCCTGCTGTCGTTTGCTAAGCGCTGGAAAGCAGAAAGGGATTTGGTCACCCCTTCCCTCTGCGACCATGGCAATTCCCATGTCCCTGAAACAAACCCTGTGCGAAGGCAAGGGAGAAAAATCCCCAGTTACCTATGTAATTATGGTGGTAGCCAGGTTCGAATAGGCTGTCAAAATCTTGATAGGATAAGCTGGCTTAAGTTCCCTAGGTATAGCCTTGTTTGCAAATCCAGTAATGGCGACCCCTTCAGTTATGACATGCTCCTTTCCTTTCCCCCGCATGATAACCCTCACAGTCATACCACTGATATTAAATGCAAGAAGCAGGTCGAGCTTCCATCTCGACGAAGGGTGGAAGGCACCGTGGGGTGCATGCTCTGTTTTAAAACCTTTTCTCATTCTGTTTCTTCATGCATGCCAGTTTTAGTCAAGACCTCATTTCCAGCAATGGGAAAGCGCCACTATAAGGCAGCGAATAAGGGGAAACAACCTGCCCTGCCAGATCCAGTACCAAAGAAAAGAGGGCGCAGAACGTATCTCGACCACCTGGAAGAATTGGCTGTCAAATATGTCATGAGCAATCCCTCGGCATCTAGGAATGAAATTCGAGGTTGGGAACAGGAAATTCACCAGGAACCAGAGGAAACTGAGACTGAAGCAGAAATACTGGATTTTATAACAGATCCAGGGCATACAAGAGGCAGGCTCACTTTGTTTAACCAGACAGTCCATACCTATTGGATTTTCAAATGCCTGCTAGCAAAAGCAATCCAGAATAACAACCCAGTCCAAGTTAAGAAAGAAGAATTGCAACCGGACCAACGCACCCAGAGTCTTCTCTTGGAGATTCAGGACAGCCAGCAACACCTAAAGATCACTCAATATCAAACTGCAGATAGGGTCATCAGACTAGATGAAAAAGTGGGGCGTATGGAGAAAACTCTTCAGCAGATCCTTCAGCAATTGAACCAAGCAGAAATGCCAGGGTCTAATATCAAAGACCCTGCCCCTGTCTCATCATCAGAGGTTTAAATGATGTCTGTTTTCATGGTTGTTTGTTAATTTTGAACTCATTACTGTTATGTTTGTAAATATTAAAGTAGAAACTTAGGTAGTACAAGCTAGTCATAGACGCAAGAGACAATTCCAATTTTGGGATGCAAACCATGTTTTTAGAAGGCCAATAAACCTGGTTTCCCTCCTGGGCAGGTTGAGGCCAAGAATGACTTTATATTTTGTAACCTGTCTTAAAATATAAATAGAAATGGCATGGACACACCGAACTTACAAAAAAAAAAAAAACTTCTAGTTGAGGCTGATTTTCCCTTTCAATATTTGAGTGTTCTTCTCTACTTTTTTTGCGATATTCTCTCCCATATTCAATACGAGCCTCATGTTCCCTTGTTCAATCATATTTTCTCTTGAAATCTCTTGGATTTCCCATGATAATTTAGTATTAATCTAAAAAATTATCCTTCGAAATCATGCAAAAAAAACTCACTATCAAAATTTAGACAAAAAATGTCTTCAAAAAAATATCGCAAAAGATTTAATTTCAAAAAATCTCACTTTAAATTTTTTTCACAAAAGACATACTTCAACCCAAAACACTTACTTTTAAATTTCTGCCAAAAAAATATCTTTTAAAAATGAAGCTCAAAATATTTCTTAAAAGTCCTGAAAAAATATCCAACTTTAAAATCTTAGACAAAACTCACTTTAGAGAATCATTATAAAAGATTTACTTCAACCCAAAACACTTAATCTAATTTTTTTTTAGTTTAAGAATACCCCCAAAAAAATTCCTTTGAAAATTAAGCCCCAAATATTTCCTTTGCAAATTCAACCAAAACATTTTCCTTTGCAAATTCAGCCCAAAACAATTCCTTTCAAAATTCAGTCCAAAAAATTTCCTTCCAAAATTAATCCCTAAAATTTCCCTTCGCAAATTCAGCGCAAGTGAAGAAATGTGCAAAAATAATGTTTCCTTTTTCGGCTAATTATAGAGTTGCAAAATTTCCTTTTTTCGAGGGGATTTGTTGAATTTTTTCCAGCGGATATAATTTGCGAGAGAAAGTTCGACCATATTGACAAAAAAATCTAGCCAAATTGCCACAAAATTTTGACCGAACTAAAACGTTTGAATCTATGTTGTAGCTCGGCTCTGAACAAATTTCTTCAAATTTGGAATTCTTAAACTACATAAAATTTTATGAATTAACTTTTGGAACCAAGACTAGCATTTGCATAATTAAATGTAATTTTAGGAGATATAAATTTTATGGAATTCCATAGATATTTACTAATTTTAATCAATTTTGTAATAAAATGCGTGCAAAAAACTTATGAATGTCATTATGATTCAGTGAAATCAAAATTATGTATCTCCCAAAATGAACTGAAAAAAAATCTAAAAATTTATGGTGCATTACATTTGTCCAACGTCTACAATGGGTAGATTTTAGATTTTTAGTTTATAACCAATATATTGAGAAACTTGACACAAACCGAAACATATTTAAAATATGTAGTTTTTTCATATTGGTTCAGTTCAAAAAATTCTAGTAATTATGATATGCATTAGTTGGTTTCATAAATATAACGATACAAAAGTAGAATCTATATATATTGTTATAACACATTTTTTTTCTCAAAAACACCAAGTTTTCAAAGGATACACCAATGCATCTCAACATGACTTTTATGAATCCCTTTATTTTTAAATAACACACACTCAAATAATTGTTAATTTGACATATCAAACGTGAATAAAAAAATTCCAAAAAATAAGTAATAAAAAGCTAATAAAATTTTCGACAAGTTTTATTTTTATTGTAAAATGAAATTCTAAATAGAAAAATTGTTTTGGCTTCTATAATTTGAAGAGCTTCTAAAAATGAATTTTTTTCTCAAAAAATGGCAAAAGCTATAATGCAAACTCACATTTTCACCCAGGATATGTATCTCTACTTTTCCTTTCATTTTCAATTGATGGAAGAAACATTATGCTCCAAACATTTTGCACCATTGCCAAAAAAAATATTTCTATATTCGTGTCGTAATCAATGACTTTTATAAAACAAAATTTTTCAATTTTACTTTTTTCAACTTAGTAATGTCCTCAATTACTCAAATACACTCTGCCACTGTAGGAATGAATACAATTAGGCATGGTTTCTCCAACAAAAATTATATCTCAGTGAGTGTATATTTCTCATAAAAATTAATGCAACTTGTTCTTTAAAATCATAGTATATAAAAAACTAACCATTTTCTTTGGGTACCAAAAGAATTTTGGTAGAGATGAATACTTTAAAGATAACATGCACTATTTATGTTTATCTCAAATATAAGATCAATCACATTGCAACTGTTGGTCTTCTAATGAAAATTGATAACAGAAGATCTGATATTCAAAAAGAGTATAGCTAGCACAGCCACATTTACCAATGTGTTTGATATATGTTGATAAGATGTCAATGTGGCTATTATAAATTGACTATTTGTAGTTATTAATAACTGTATAAATAATTTTATATATATATATATATAACAAAATTAACATATCATAATAATAATTTATTGTTATTATTAATCATACTTATTTATCTATCACTATTATCTTTAGATGATTAATATAAGTTTATTAACACAATAATATAACTATCAATATATTTTATATATACTTACATTATAATCACAATATCAATAATATTGATCCACATATAAAATATATTATATTAATAATATTAACTATATTAATAGAGATTAGTAAGGTAAAGTGTCCAATAATATTATAAACTCAAGAGATTGATATTATAAACCTATGGGAACAATATTAAACCCTAAAATTAATATTATAAATATAAGGGATTAAGAAGGCTAGGATTAATAATATAAGCTCTACAATTAAAAATATTAAGAATATAAACCTAAGATATTAATATTATAAATACATTGATATTAATATATCAACCCTAAGATTATAAGCCTTAAGATAATATTAAACATTTTGACTAATAAAAATAAAAAAAGGGATTAATATTATGAACCTTTTGGAATAATTTACCCAATGAGTTAATATTATAAACCCAATGGATAAATTTTATAAACCTTTAGGATTAGTAAACCCAATAATAATAAACCTAAGAGATTAAGATCAATATTAATATTAAGGTTAATGTTATAAACCCTAAAATTATAAAATCCAATATTAAAAACCCAACATTCTGAACTCTTATTCTAAATGTGATATTATAAGCCTATATTGTAAAACCCAAAATATTAGTATTATAAACTTCACAGGAAATAAACCCAAGGAAAAACATTATCAACTCAAAATTATAAACCCTAGTGTTATGCACAATATTCTTATTATAAGCCCTACCATTATACATCTTAAAATTATAAGCCTAAGGAATTAATTTTAGAAATGAAATAATATGAAATTGGTATTAGTCACATAAACATAAACATAAATATAAATATAATATTAATATTAATATTTGTAATTAATAATTAAAAATAATATAAATATAATATAAAAAATTGATAATAATAATCTCAATACCAATATCAATATTAATAATTAATAATTAATAATTATTAGTTATTAATAATTATAAATTATTAGTAATTAATTATTAATAGTTAAATATAATTATTTTTCCTAAAAGGGATAGATATTATAAATCAAATGGATTGATACTATAAACACTACTGATGAATATTATAAACCGAAATGATTAATAGACCCAAGGATTAATATTATAAACACAAGGGATTGTTAAACCCAAAGGATGAGTATTATAAACCCAAAGGATTAATATTATACAACCATGAATTTAATATTATAAGCCCTAATATTTGAAATTATCAATCCAAGAGATTAAAATTACAAATTATAAAACCAAGGGATTAATATTAAAAACCTCGTAGATTAATATTGAAAACCCATCATATTAACATTCTAAACCAAAGGATTTATAAACACGAGGAATTTTTATTATAAAAACAATGGATTATAAATTAAAGAGCCTTAAATTAAACACTATGATTAATAATGTAAATCTTATGAATAATATTATACCTTAGAAATCTGGAAACTTAGATTAATAAAACGAGGATAAGATATCATAAAAACAAGGGACTCATAATTCTAAGGGAATATAAATCCAATGGATATAAACTTTAAGGTTGATAATTTTAAAACCTAAAATAACATTAAACCATAAAATTAATATTATAAACCTTAGGATTAACATTATAAGTATTTGTGATTAATCAACCCATGGCATTAAGATTAAAATCCGAAATAATTTTAAACACAATAGAATAACATTAAACCTTAGGATTAATACTAAATCCTAGGAAGTCAAACACTAATATTAATAACACAAAGTGATTGATAATATAAACTCAGGGGATTAATATTATAAACCTAAGGAATTGATTTAATTTTCCATAATATTAATATTATAAAACATAGCATTAATTTTTAAATCCTCAAAATATAAACCCTATGATTAATATTAGAAACATTAATATTAATATTATAAACCCAAGAGATTAATAAACCCATTGGATTAATATTAAAAACCCAAGGGATTACATAAGAGCCTAGGATTAAGATTAAACCTTAAGATTAATATTATAAACCTAAGTGATTAATACTATAAATCAAAGGAAATTATAAACCTAAGGGATTAATATTATAAAATTAGTGGAATAATTTTAAATCCAAGGGATTAATATTAAAACCTAAGGGAATAATTCTAAACCTAGTGGATTAATATTATAAACCTAATGGAATAATACTAAACCCTAAGATGAATATTAAATTGTAGGAATATAAACCCTCAAACTAATAAACCCAAGAGATTAATACTGTAAACCCTAATGTTAATAAACGGAAGGATTAATATTATAAACTTTGGGGATTATTAACACAAGTGATTTATAAACCCAAGGAATTAGTATTATATACCCAAGGGATTAATATTAAAACCTCAGGGGTTAATATTGAAAACTCAAGATATTAATATTCAAATCCAAAGGATTAATAAACCCAAGGCATTTGTATTATAAACCCAATGGATTATAAATCCAAGAGCCTTAAATTAAAAATTACGATTAATATCTTTAATATTATGAATAATATTGTACCAAAGAAATGTGAAACCTTATATTAATAAACCCAAGATATTGGTATCATAAAAACAAGGGACTCATAAATGTAAGGTATTATAGACCCATGAGAATAACATTAAACACAAGAATTTAATATTATAAACCCAAGGGATATAAACCCTAAGCTAAATATTATAAACCCTAAAATAAGCGTTAAACCCTAAGATAAATATTATAAACCTTAGGAATAACAGTATAAATCTAAACGATTAATAAACCCAAGAGATTAATATTAAAATCCCCAATAATTTTAAACACAACAAAATAACATTAAACCTTAGTTTTAATATTAAATCTTAGGTAGAATTCTAATATTAGTAAAGAGAAGAGATTAATATTATAAACCCAATGGATTATAAACTAAAAGGATTAATATTAAACCCTAAGTTTAATATTATAAACCATAGGCTTAATATTAATCCCTTAAATTTAAACCTTATGATTAATATTAGAAACCCTAAGATCAATTAATATTATAAACCTAAGGCATTATAAACTAAAAGGATTAATATTAAACCCTAAGATTAATATTATAAACCATAGGCTCTATATTAAACCCTCAAAGTAAAAACCCTATGATTTATATTAGAAACCTTAGCATGAATATTATAAATTTGAGAGATTAATAAAACCATTAGACTAATATTAAAAACAAGAGGTATTATAAACCCAAAGGAATACTATTAGAACCAAGGATAAATATTAAACCCTAGTAATACAAACCCTAAGATTAATATGAAAGACCTTAAGATTAATATTATAAACCCAAGGCATTTGTTTATTATGAATCCAAGGAATTTATAAGCTTAAGGGATTAATATTAAAACTTAATGGTTTATAAATAGAAGGGAATAATTCCAAACCCAAGGGATTAATATTATAAACCTAAGTGAATAATTTTAAATCCAAGTAATTAATATTATAAACCTTAGGGAATAAATTTAAACCTCACGGAATAATATTAAACCCTAGAATGAATATTAAACCCTAGGAATTTAAACCCTATGATTAATATTATAAACCCAAAGAATTTATATTATAAATCCAATGTTTTATAAACCCAAGATATTTATATAAAATCTTATGATTAACATATAAATCCCATCATAATATTATACCCTAGGAATATGAACCCTTAGATAAATAAACCTAAGGGATTGATGTTATAAACCCAAAGAACTAATAAAAATAAGGGATTAATATAAAAATTCCAAAAATAATATTATTCTAAATATTAATATTAAAATTAATATTAATGTTAATAGTAACAATAATGAGGGGTTTATGTGCTACATTATATTAAATATCATCTTTTGGATTCAACTATGTTAAGTAAGTCATTCATCTATGACCATTTTCATGAGAGGTAGTCATATGATTTCATGATTTTTTAAAAGTCCACTTAGCACTCATTGCATCCGGGGATGCTTAGACAGGTGAAGAGGTGATATTGAAACCACTGAAATGAATCAGATAGCATCATATTATTCTAAATATTACTTACCCATTTTTTTTTCTATTTATAATCATGTACTTCTTTTGTCGTCATTGGATTAACTTAATTTTGATGCTTTACCATCTCTTACAAACTATAATTAAAGGTTTTAATTTTTGTCTTTAGCATATTCATAATTATTTTCATAACTATTCATATACTGTTATCCATACGAAGAGAATCGCATTTAGATAATTCTTCCATTAATGTATTGTTCTTTTCGACTTGTCTTCTAGGCATTCATACCCTTATCTCACTATATTTGAAAACATGCCTTCATAATAGTTTTTATTACTATTGTTTTATTCGTTTTTATATACCTTCCACAATTATACTACTTATATAGAAATTTGATTAACTTTATAACTTTACTAATTATTCAAGTTAAAGTTACATATTACGACCTATACCCAACATCCTAACATAATAATTATTACCCTAAAGTATCAATTCCAATTATACTAAGGAAATTTTCCTCATAACTTAGACTTATTAAATCTCTTTTAAGTTTTGGATCATATTCGAATAATTTTAGTATGCATTTACGATATCTATATATGTAGCGTACTATTTAAGGGTTTCGTTGCTATTTCATAGCCAACGAATTTTGTTCCATCCATCATAATATTTTCACCCTTATGTAATTTGAATTGTTTACCCTCTACGTTACCATTGACTTTGCATATAGGATTTTATAGCTCTTATATTGTTAGATTTGATTTATGATACATATTTTAATGTTTTAGACCATGCATTCAAATTCATACATATCCACATGGATCTTTGACCTTACCTTCATGGATTTGATCGTATCTACCATCATAAACTTATGACAGATCAACCTGCAACTCTTTTTTAGGCTTAATCCTAAAATAAATATGATCTCCCACTTTGAGTTATCTATGAACTATCTTTTTGTCTGCATAGCTCTTTGTCTATATTGAGATGTTTTAATAATTTGTTGAATTTTCTTCACATTTATTTCCATCTCCTATAGGGAATCAGGTCCAAGAATTAACTTATCTTCTAGTTGACTCCAACTAAGCGGTGTGTGGCATTTTCTACAATACAATGCTTCAAAAGGACTCATCTTAATTGAAGGTTGATAACTATTATTATATGCAAATTCTTCAAGATGCAGAAAATCTTCACATCTTGTGTGTATGTCCATCACATACATGCATAGCATGTCTTCTAATATCTGGTTGGTTCTTTCTTTTTGCGCATCTGTTTTGAGGATGGTATGCAGTCCTAAAGTTCAATTTGGTACCCATTCTTCCAAACAGAGTTTTCCAAAAGGATGAAGTAAATTTTGCAGCTCTCTCTGATATAATCATTTTTGAAATGCCATGTAATTTCACAGTTTATTTCATGAATACATTAGCTACTTGAGTCGTGCCAAAATTGGATTGTACTGGTAAAAAGTGTGTTGCCTTAATTAATGTTTCTACAACCACCATTATAGAGTCATGTTGATACTTAGTTCTAGGCAATCAAGTAATGAAATCTATAGAAATCACTTCCCACTTTCATTCTGGAATAGGTGGAGTGTTCAGTAATCCTATCATTGTTGGGGAACGGATTTGTATACTTTCTTCTCTCATTTTTACCCTACCTTTCTATCTCAAAGTGCCATTATTCATCTTAAAAGCATGAGGGAAAACCCTTTCTCCTATATTTTATGGGATATTAGATTAATGATGTACTTGTCATGGAGGTTTACCCTTTTATGTATTAACTCTTATATTTCTTCAAATTTGGCTACAATAGCTGCATTACGGCTGCAAGACAGGGCACAACCCATCATTTTCCAGCACCTCCCTTATTTTCTGCTACAGCTTAACAACCATGGATGTATTAGTGTTATCCTTGAGTTTCTTACGATTTCTTGCTGGGAAATCTGGTTTCTGTTGTAACAATGTATATTTTCATAACAATGGAGTTGTTGGGAGAAATTGGGGGATATCGGGGTTATGGTATCAAGAAGCCTACAGGCTGCGAATAGGGGGAACCCTTACATAGAGATACAGATCTTGTAATCAATATTATTTTTATTAATCGATACACAATAGCTTGTTGTTTCTCCTATAACACTTGAGTTTTCGCAACCCTGATCCAAGAGTTGGGCCCACTCTTGTGATTAGGTGTTGCGTTATTCTTGTTTTTCTTTCAGTACTATATTTTGTGTGACTCTTTAATTATTGTTACAGTTACGTTAATTACTATGGATGATTTTTATTTCTGCAATTGATTTATTACTGTTCCAATGATATTTGTGTTATAGATTAAACCTGTGATTCATAGAAAACCATAGTTCTTGTATCTGCATATACTTTGTCGTTAGTCTTGAAATAACTAATGCCCTCGGGTTGATGATTTTTGTGGAAAAAATATTGAATCTGGTTCATATCCAGACACCAACATTTTGGCACCATTGCCTGGGAAGGCTAACAGGTGCAAGAATAGGATTTGCAGTAGATCTTTGAGCTGATCTCTCATCTTGAGGTGGGAATATATTTCCTAGCTTCAAGTACTGAGCATAAGTTCTTTGTATATTCTTTTTTATTTCCTTCTTTTCTGTTTCTTGTATCATTTTGTTTTCTGTAAAAAAATTTAAACCCTCATCTTGGGGAAGGTGTTTTATAAAACCTTGCCCTAAGTCCTGGGTGTAGTTTAGTTTTTCTTTCCTGTTGTTTTTATTTTTCCTTTTTTTTCTCTAGGGGCCAATTTCTCGTCCTGGGGAGGGTATGTTATTACTCTGCCCCAGGTCCTGAACTTTGATTTCTTTTCTTTTGTTATTTTTTTTTTATTTCTTGTGAATATATTATCGCATCCCGAGGAGGAAGTTATCTTTCCTACTTCAGGTCGTGAGCTATTGATTGATTTTTTTTAATGAACCCTTTCCATAATTTGTATGAACATATATCCAAACAAGATGGGTGGAGGAAGACCCCGAAAGAAAGAGAATTATTTGGGGAGAAAGACGTATATTCAGGAAATTATTGAAAAATCTAGATTTGACACACCACCTCGTGCTGCTGCAAGGATTAGGGTTCAGACGAAGTCTGAAGGGAAGTCTGTGGAACAACCAGCACCATCCACAGTACCAGAAGATGTTCTTTCTATAGCAAAATATTTAATAAATAGGGTACCAGTGAAAGAGAAATCCTTATCAACAACAGAAGGGGAAGAAGTGGCAAGTAAGGGATCAGAAGAATTGAGCAACTCTAACTGGGAGGAAGGACCTCCAAAAGGATTTTCGTCACCAAGAGACCAAGGCAGCGCGGTGAAAATTCTTGTTGCGGATTTAGGAGACTCTAATCTGGTAAAGGAATTTTTGAAGGAGTGCGAGTCACTAAGGGACCAGGGCAGTGCGGTGCGACCACCTTCGGTTGTATCACTCCAGATACCGGCTGCGAAACTGACTGAAATTCCAAGTGAGTATTGGAATATATTTATGGCACCTGTAAGTTCATTCATTTATTTTCCTATAGGAAATGTTACAGGCGATGCACCAATGAGACCCATAACTTTGAAAGCCTTGCCTAGTTTTCATAGGCTTTCTTCGGAGGACCCTGACATGTTCCTTTTTTAATTTGATATTGTTTTTCAAGGTTACGATTACATGACTGATGCTTATAAATTGAAAATATTCCCTACTACCCTAAATGGGAAAGCCCTGAGATGGTTTATGGGTTTACGGGGAAGCACAATTAGTTCATGGTATGAAATGAATAAAGCTTTCCTAGAAAAATATCAATATTATTGCAAGTATCGTGACATCAAGGATGAAATATTTAAATTTTCACAGAAGGAAGATGAAAATATGGAGGAATGTCTAGAACGATTTAAATAAATACTACAGAGGTCTCGAAATAGTGACTTGGATAAGGAAATTTTAAGAATAATTCTTCTCAGAGCACTCAGAGAAGACTCTCTGCAACTCCTAAATATAGTGGGTAAAGGAGATATCTCAAAAGAGAATTTCAAAGCTATCTGTGATTATTGTATCAAATTTTCAAGGGGAGTAGTAAGATGTGGACAGGGTATTCGGTCGTTAAAGGCCTCTAGTGGAGGGGTCACAAAAGAAGAGATTGGGAATCTATTAGATAATTTTAGGACCTATATCCTAAGTATGCTATTAGCCCAAATGGACACTTTACAGGAAAAATATAAGAAGATGGAGCTGGAGAAAACCATGGCCATATTCTTCCCTCGGTGCAGAAAAAAAAAAAACTTTGAAGGAATGCCTGCTGAACACGGTGGAAGCCTGCGCAATCTGCGAATAGACTCACGTGACTAGTGCATGTCCTTCCTTGCCCGGGCTGAAAGCGGTTTTCCAAGGAGCAAGTGAGGAGAGCACAATGGAACAACTATATTTCATGGGAAAGAAAAAGCCATGGCAACCTCGACCACCAACGGTGAATCTAGGTATGTTCCAGGACCCATCCCAATATTTTCAGAATTTTAGTATGGTTCCCCAATCTGCACCATTTTCAGCCATGTGGCCTCAATACCAGTATCCCCCTTGGCATGAATGGGTTCCTCAAGCCAGTATTAATCCTTCATGAAATCAAACTTGGCATGGAAATCCTCCCATTGGACAATTTCCTCAAGCTATGCCTCAGCAACAACTTTAGTTGCCTTCCAATGTGCCCCTAGGAAACCCAACCATTAGACCTCATCTTCCTCTCTAGCCCAACCCAAATCCGAATAACAAAGGTGTTCAAAAAACAAAAACACTAAACCTTCCATTATACAAAAATTCTACCGTAGGGCTCAATGAGATAAATCTACGATATGGCCAAGTAGTAGATGCACCTAATTCACCCATTATCACAGAACAACTTGTCGGTGAAAATACAGAACCAGAACAAATAACAGTGAGGGAGAATGTAGATCAAAACATAATAAAACAAACACCCCCCCAAGTTGTTTCTAATCAAGGTCATTTAAAATTTCCCCCATATCCTGAAATATTGACCTTGAGAAAACCAAACGGTGAAGAAGAATTTGATTTTCTAGGGGAAATGTAGAATATTTTTGTTAAGATACCTCTTTTACAAGCTATGAGGGATGTAACTATTTATGCAAAGACTTTAAAAGAATACTTCTCAAAGAAACTAAGTAGAAAGCCTAAGGATCCATTAACTGTGCATGTAATGGGCAGAATATTTGATATTATGTTAGGAAAAATCATGCATGTAAAATACAGAGATCCTGGGAACCTGATTCTAATAGTACAAATTAATGGGATTGAAATCCAAAATGTACCAGTGGATTTGGGAGTAGCCATTAACATTGTCACTACTGAAACAATGAACACATTAGGACTTGGAAACATTAAATCAACCCCTACTATCCTGGAACTTACAGATAGATCCAAAATTAAACCAGTAGGGAAATTAGAGGATGTGATCATTTCAGTAGACTCATGGCATTACCCTATGGACCTCCTTATATTGCAGACTCGATCTTCAGTATGTGGTCACCCATTGATCATAGGAAGACCCTGGTTGGCAACTGCAAATGCCTATATAGGATGTCGGTCTCGACATATGATTATATCAAATGTGACAGTTACAAAGGACCTCAAGCTTTATTCCCCTGTGAAGCCAAGCCCATCTGAAAAATCATTAACCAGACAGAAACCTGTACTTGCAGAAGAGCCTGAACCTGAAAATGCAGATGTTAGACCAATTCTCACTATTGGCCAGGCCCTTTGATTTAAAATAGAGATGGGAGATGATGCCATTAACACCTTCATTAATGATTCCAGTTCTGTTCACGATCGATGTAACACCCCTAGTTTTATGTTCTGTCAAAGTTAGACATTTGAACTTTAATCCAAAGGGGAGTGGACCCTAATGGATAAGTATTTTTTGGATGTAATTAAATAATTAATTTTGCAAAAAATGAATAAAATAATTCTGTGCAGATTGACCAAAATGAGAATTATGAGATCACTTGCTAAATCCATGAGGATGGATAAAGGCAAATACTTTCCCCAAAAATCTTTCAAAAATCCTTGAAAGAATTTATTTCCAAATTAGATTTTGAGGAAAATCTAGTTTCCCCAATGATGTGGAGAGTAGTTGGGAAGAGGTAAAAAGTTGGGAAAAGCAGAAAGCAGCTTTAAAAGTCCCTAAATAGGGAAGCCTAGGAAAACAGGAAGAAAAGCATCCTGATATTCTGGACGCAAAATTAGGAACAGGCTCTGGGGAGCAAAAGATTAAATAAGCTATTCCTGAACAGATTAAGAGGTTGGTCTGTTTTGGAGATGGTCTCAGCTCGGGGGTGAGTCATGGAGATAGACGAACTCTAAGATTGGGAGGATTAGTCAAGTGTAGAAGTGGTATGCTCAAAATTCATTTGTAACTATAGCACTAGTATTGTTTAATATGGTTAATTGTTATAGATGCTAAATAGAACTATAAATTTAAATTTTTCTTCTATACATTTAACATAATTCTGTAGAAGAAAATTTCCTCTCAGTTCTGTACAGTTGTAGGAATCACATCTAAGGGAAGGAATTCATCAGAATCTCTAAACCAAAGCTGGTCTAAATCTGAGAATACATCTTTTCCCAAAGATGACTTACAGTTTAACTTTAATCTGCTTCTGTATTATGAACTAAATTCTAAGTATAGAAAAAGGAAGCATAGTACCCTTACATGCATCATAGAGGAAGGAAAATAGACATACAGTACATTTATTTGAAATAAGCAGGGAGATAAATAAGCAGAAAACACAAAGTATACAATTGGTATTAATACCATTTATTACTAGTTACAGTATACTGAATTCAATTAGTTGGTAGAACCTTAGTAGGTGTTACAGGTATACCTATATGTTTAGCAACAAAATTAAACTAACTCCAAATCCAAACACAGATGTGTATTTAATACATTACACAACTATCTATACTGAAATCAAGGGCCTGTGATACATAGGTGATAACAATACTGATTAACATGGCATGCTAGACATGAGAACCAATTATAGCGATACAAATTCTATCGAGGAAAAATTAAATAAAAGGTCTAATGAGATGACTACCAAAACCTTATGAACTCATTGCCATCATAGCATTCTAAAGATTTGGAGTTATTCCAGTACCAAAGGGGAATGAACGAAGTACCCTAGAAATATATAACAAATTTTTCTATTGTACAGAGATTAAATTGGAAAGTAGAATACTGATAAGACATTATTAGTATATATTTTATTCTAGGAGCGAGATTAAATGAGAAGGAGTTGCTATAGTAATACCTCAATAATACCTGAAGTGCACATAATAAAAAGAAAGTATCCAGTGTTCACAAAATCATCAGAAAATATCAATTTGATAGTTAAATAAATGGGAAAACTAAACGTAGTAGCAAATAAATACGTTTCTCATCTGGAGACAGTATGAAATTTACACTGACAGAGTACAAGAAATATAATTGTTACCAATAGTAGAGAAATTCAACAAAAAATTCTCATGTAGGGTTATTTAAATAGTCCACAGTCCATCATTAACAGAGAATGTAACTCTGCCGATATAAAAATCAAAACAAAACGTGTTGACGGGATTCCATTTATGAAATTCCCGAATACCAGACATCACTTATAAATTACAATTGAGTAGTGTCTAAGAAAGTTTAGAATATCAGGTTCTATAGATCCCAAAACGAGCTATGAAGAAATATCTCGCTAGAGAAAGGCAACGAGTCACAAATACCAACCTGAAATCAATGAGGAAATAAAAGAGGAATGATATTAACGGACTCCGAGGATAAATAGTATGGAAATAACCAAAACCCAAAATCATCACAGAGTAGTAGCTCACCTGCATCAACCAAGAAGATAGACAAGAATTAGATCAAATTAAATGATAGGTCAGACATGAAGGTCATCGCAGAGAAAGAAGTTACCTCCTTGATCATCCTGGAAATGGAAGCGCCTCTTCAATATCAAATGACATGTAAATTTACCCAAGGTTTAAATTCATCTATCAAAAATGTAGAAGAAAATAGGGACAGCTACTTCGTTTAACACACCTTGGACCCCTCTGATGAGAAGGCCAACGCCAATCTCTGACGAGGAGTGAAACTCGAGAAGAGCAGAATCTTCCTCATCAAAATTTCACTAAGTCACCAACGTCAATATGGCCAGATTGCCATGAAGGATGCAAATGCCTCCTACATTATTCATTCACTGGAAGTTGAGTGATACCATGAAATTGAAAGAATGAAACTAATAGTTAAAAGTGACTATGTATAAGAATTAGCAGAAGTCGAGAGCAGTAGGAAATCAATGAACTGAGATAACTCTGAAACATGGTTTCAAGAAACATTAAAACAAGTCAATTTATTATTACTTGGGTGCATAAACTCTCTCATGCCACCATCAAACTCTGATAAATACACAAAGGCTGAACACTGGTATCAACCGAAGAGTCGAAAGCTGGAAAGAGAAACAAGGTGAGGGCGACAAAGTTTATGGTGAGTCGAAACCCTAACTCATAACAAATCTCACCGTCCATGCGTATCAATCTGAGGATAATAGGCATGGATGGAGACCTCGGTCTCGATGTTGAGTTCATAAATAATCGCCAACCACAGATATCGCACGGAGAAGTGAATACATTAAAGTCTCAGAGGCGGTCATATGAGCCAGTTGACAAGAAAATAATAAACAAAAACACTTGTGAATCTACCGCTCATAAGCCATAGATCCGCCATCCTGGTGATGGTACGAATGGAGTAAAGCCATACACCTAAAACCATAATCCAATGCGTATACAGAATCAAGCAAGGGTGTTAAAACAAGGCGGGTATGCCATCAAATTTAACGTCACAAACCAATGGCAGTACTTTGGTGCATTATATCAAAGTGACAGTTATGAGAGACGTGGCCACATAATAAATCACGCAAGGTCAAAAGTGAACAACTAGACATAAAACACAACGATTCATAAATTTCATAACCATGTAATCAAGGAAACCTCGGAAAGGAACTATAGAATATCAAATTATGTCGAACCAAATTAAGTCAAAGATTGGAATGTTGACATTTATATTACTTCTAGCATGTCAATACTTATACGATGTGTGTATAGGGACGACATAAGAGGTTGGTTCGATCCCTTATGAAAATGGAAAATTTTATATGTAAAACCCATTAAATTCAAATCATTCAAGTGCCACATATCTAAAACAAACCTAGAATAGAGAGCAAAAAACAAACCTAGAATACAGAGCAAAGTAAAAATATAAAAGGGAATATAATTGACCAAACTTCGTTTAGCAGATTGAGATATTGAAAATTACCATATCAAAATAAGTGGTAAACCTACATTCCAAGTAAGAGAATAATTTCGGGGAACAAGAAATCTTCTCATATAATTAAAATGATATGTACTGATTTAAAGAGTACTAAATACACCTACAGAAGAAAAAAAAAAAATGGTGGTAGGAGGGACGTTACAATCGAACTCAATATATTCTAGACTCTACTATGAGTTGTGAGGCAGAGGAAAACATGGAGCAAGAATATGAAAATGAAGAAATTCTTGTGACCCCATTCCATGATAGTACTCCAGTCGAAATTGAACTAGGGAAAAAACTTAATATCAATCTGATCTTGTCTGAATCCCAGACCAAACATCTTTTGAAAGTCCTTTAAGAACACCGGGAAGATTTTGCCTGGGATTATACCGACATGAAGGGTATCCCTTCTGGCCTATGCACTCATCATATTTACATTAAGGAATATTTCCACCCTATCATATGGCCTCAATAGAGGATGAATCCTGCTCTTAGAAATATTCTTAAAGAAGAATTACAAAAAGTTTTGGATGTAGGATCCATTTATCCCATCTCAGATAAACAATGGGTATTTACGCTAGTTATCATTCCCAAAAATAATGGTAAATGGCGGATTTGTGTATATTACAGGGAATTAAATAAGGCAACTCAAAAAGACCATTTTCCTTTGCCATTCATGGACTAAGTCCTGGACACCTTGGCTGGAAAGAAAATATTTTCCTTCCTGGATGGATTCAGCGGATATAATAAGATCTAGATAGCCTCGGAAGACCAGGATAAGACAACATTCACATGCCCATGGGGAACCTTTGCATATATGGTCCTTCCATTTGGCCTGTGTAATGCTCCTACTACCTTCGAAAGGGAAATCTTGGGAATTTTTTCTGATTTGGTCGATGATAGTGTTGAAATCTATATGCATGATTTTACTCCATATGGGAATTCATTTGAGGAGGGATTGGAAAATTTGGAAAAGGTACTCAAAATATGTAAACAGACCCATGTATCATTGAATACAATCAAATGCCATATGATGAGGGAATAAGGAGTAGTACTGGGACATTTTCTCTCATCTGTTGGAATTCAAGTTGATCCGAGTAAAGTAGAGGTAATATTACATTTTCTGGTACCCAAAACACCGATACAGGTATGTAGTCTTCTTGGTTGTGCTCATTATTATAGGCGCTTTATAGAAAATTTTGCTAAAATAGCACATAAATTATTTCAATTGCTAACAAAAGATGTATAATTTTTATGGACCAAATATTGCGACACAGCTTTCACGAAAATTAAAGAGTTGGTGTGCACAGCCCCAATCCTTCGAGGACTTGATTGGGCATTACCATTTCACATACATACTTATCCTTCTTAGATAGCAGTAGGGGTCATTTTAGGACAACAAGTAGACAAAACACCGTATGCAATTTATTACGTCAACAATAATTTGATTCCTGTTGAATTAAACTATACGGTGACAGAAAAAGAATTCTTAGCTGTCATTTATGCCATGAATAAGTTCTGACACTACATCACTGGGTATTCTACTATTTTCCATAATGATCACACAGTAATAAATTATTTTATGAATAAACCCATTACTCCTAGGAGTGTTACGAGATGGTTACTATTGCTTCAATAATTTGATATTACAATAGTAGATAAGCCAGGAAAAGATAATGTAGTAGCTGATTTCCTATCTAGAATGGATAACAATGATGAATTCACACCAATAAAAGATATTTTCCCCGATGAACATATTTTTGCAGTCTCTACTAAACCTTCATGGTATGTAGATATTGCTAACAATATTGCTCCAGGGAGAGTGCCTCCTCATTTGTCATATAGGGAACAACGAAAGATTATTCATCATAGTGCCCGATATTCTTGGATGGTAGGGTACCTTTTTCATACAGGAGGAGATAAGAAGATCTGGCACTGCATGTTTGAATATGATATCTATGAAAATTGAAAGCTGCCCATGATGGCCCTTGTGGAGGGCATTTCACAGATAAAAGAACAGGAGATAAGGTGCTACAAATGGGATATTACTGGCCTTCCATTTTTTCGTGATGCTCAGAATTATGTCAGGAGGTGTGATAGTTGCCAACGTATGGGGTAGCCTAGTAAAACAGATGAAATGCCTTTGCAGGCACAGCTAGTTCTCAAACCTTTCGAGAAATGGGCTATTGAATTTGTTGGACCCTTTAACCCACCCTCCCAGTAGAAAGTCCACATATTGGTCTATACTTATTATGTCACTAAGTGGGTGGAAGCCAAAGCAGTTGTGAAAGAAACATAGTAGGTAGTCTCATATTTTCTATTTGAAGATATTTTTTCTCGGTATGGTACTCCAAGAGAGGTTGTTTTAGATGGAGGAGCACAATTCGCATCACACAAGATAGCAAAGCTTATGAAAAAATATGGGGTCAAGCACAGAGTGACATATCCGTACCATCCCGAGGCCAATGGACAAGTAGAAAGCACAAATAATACATTAGAAAATATTTTGACAAAAACTGTGGCATACCATCATCGGGATTGGGCTCAGAAACTTCCAGAGGCTCTATGGGCATACAGAACAAAATGGCAGAATACAACCGAGTTTTCACCATTCGAGTTGGTTTATGGGAAATCTGTGTTATTTCCAATTGAATTTTAAATAAGCACACTCATAAAATCCCTGGAAGCTGGTTTAGATTTATAAGATGCCCAGAAGCACCGACTGGCTCAACTTCATGAACTTTATGAAATATGTTCAATCGTTGTCCAGCGAACTACTGCTATTCAACAACAGAGAACGAAATGGCATGATAAGTTTATCAGAAACAAGGTATTTCAAAGTGGATATTGGGCACTACTTTATGACTCTTGCTTTAATGATTTTAAGGGAAATATTTGGACTCGGTGGATGGGACATTATGAGGTGAATGTTGTATTTGATAATGGAACAGTCAAGCTAGTCACAATTGACGATACACGTACTTCCTTTATATTCAATGGACATCGATTAAGATTATTCCACTGGCTGGCCTCTAAGGATGCTTCTATTAAAAAATTCTCTGAGAAATCTGGTTTGAAGGTTATCAGTGTAGAGAATATTTCCTCTACACCCTTGTAAAAAATATCTATAATAATAATAATAATAAAGAATTTTTTTTTATTTTCTTGTCTTTTTGTAGGAGATATGACTAAGGAGAAAAAATAAAATCAAGGAATACTCATGTTGGCATTACTTGGTTGTTGTTACTCTGATGTTGCTACACCGAATGTTGTTACTCAGTTGTTGCTACTCATGTTGTTGTTACTTGGTTGTTGTTACTCTGATGCTACTACACCGGATGTTGTTACTTGGTTGCTACTACTCATGTTGTTGTTACTTGGTTGTTGTTACTCTGATGCTGCTACACCAGATGTTGTTACTCAGTTGCTGCTACTCATGTTGTTGTTACTTCGATGCTCCTACACCAGATGTTGTTACATCGATGTTGTCCCTTCTCTGTTGTTACACTGGATGTTGTTATACCGACGTTGTTACTCTGATGTTGTTACACCAATGCTATTACACCAGATTCTGTTACACCAATGATGTTACTTTGATGTTGTTACACTGATGTTGTTACACCAGATTTTGTTACACCAATGCTATTACACCGATGTTGTTACTCTGATGCTATTACACCGATGTTGTTACACCGATGCTATTACATCGATGTTGTTACACCATCCCATCATCCAGGTAGGTCATCAGATACACCTCCATGTGACTTGTACTGATTTAATTAAATATCCCATGTGAATATTTTAATGACGCGGACGTCAAAAATTTAAGTCAAGGGGGGTGTTTTCATGCCAAGGACAATGTAATAATTACCCCATAAGTTAATATGACATCTCACTCATGGTGCACCTAATGGATCACATCAATATGAGTTCATCATTTAAACCTATTGGGATTCTCAAAATGTCTCATCTATCCTGTACGAGTAATTATTATTCCTATTTTATTACACTTACCATACGCCTTTATGATTTTTCTCAGTTTTCGAGAATTACCAATCATATTTACCATTACCACCTGTCCACTTTCACTATGTTGTTCCTCCAAATCCTGTATCCACCACCTTGCCCAATGGCCTGCTGCTATAGGAAGTGTTGCTAGAAGTATCCACAGTATGGGTGGGCTGGCTATGCGGCATTAGCTTAAAAACATAGTTTCAATCCGCAACAATCCAGAGGCTTGGAAAATTTTTCTCAACGCAGGTTGGGATGTCTACTTTGACAGATTGTAGGGATTCGATGGAGGTATCAAAATGGACTTCGCACTCAATTTAGAGGAGAATCACTCATGGGCTAGAGGTCTGGAAATTCCTGTTACAGAGAAATTAATTACAGAGGTTATCAGGCTCACAGCAGGGGCAAAAATGGTTTTCTCGAAGGGTTTGTCTCCTGGAATTTGTTGAATTGTTTTTGCAGGAAGGAGAATGTGTGGTTTAATTGGGCAAGGGATAAGAGCGAAAAAATGTACAGTATGCATTACAGGCTTCATGATTAAATACATTACCTGTGAGGGTCGAGCCTCAGCTCTGTTCAAATATCATTTTAAAACTCTAATGCACCTTTGATTTCCACAGAATCAGGAGCATGCCCTAAAAATGCCATTATTTCTATTAAAACAACTGCAACATATGGCACAGGCTTCTTGGTGCTCCCGCTAGATAATGGCAGTATTATTTAACCATGGACTGGTCCAATTATTGGTCATGCATGTAATAAGCAGGCTGCGGGTTTCTTGGGAAGAACACTATGGATCCTCAGAAGAAGAGGTAGCAGCTATGGTGCTAGAGAAGAAGAGCCAGCCTCTCCAGCTAGTCAGGTGGAAGAGGAACCTTCAGAGGAATCAATCAGGAGGAACTCAAGAAAATGGAAACAAATATTTATCAGTAATAACTTGAGGAATAGGAGATGATGATTTCTCAGGAGGAACATGAAGAAATGAATATGGAGGAAGCAATCAGCAACGAGGATGAGGCTGTCACACAAGAACCAGCCTCACTGGAAAAAGGCATAGAAAAGGAAATTAGAATGGAAGAGTTGATTAGCGGCACATATGAATCTATCACACAAGAACAATATGTGCTCGAGGAACCCACAGAGGAAGGGACTATTGACATTATGCAAGAAATTGATATCGTGATACAGTCAGCAACCTTTGCCAATGAAGAACAAATGGATGGAATTGTAGATAGAGAAATGGCAAGTGATGATTTTTTGCAAGAAAAGACATCACTTGTCCCGATAAAAATGGATGTTGATACACTTGGGGGTGCTACAGAAGAACAACCCCCAATTCAGCTGCAACAGGAGGATTCGACCCGTGGAATCGATGTTGGACCTGAAGAGTTGGTACCAACTGTGAAAATGAAGGATATTCCAGGGAAAAAAAGGCTAGAGAAGGAATGAGTCGGGTGGTCGATACTATTCCACAAGAACCAGTATCAACCCATGAAGAAGAAATGATAAGATAAGGGTAGGAGGAAAGAAGGGAATTGAGCCAAGGAATCAATGCTGCTCCACAAGAACCAGCATTGACTTCGAGTGAGGTAGTAATGCGTGAAGTCTCGGTCCAACTCAGGAATGATGATGAGGGATCCATTCCCTATTCTCCGTTCCACTCCATGATGCCCAGAGGGGCAAGGGTATTTCGCTCACCTAAACAGCTGGTGGAAGAGCTTTTTGTTCCCCCAGTATTAAAATTTGTTAAAACGACCAAGGTTGGCCTAGACACTACTAAACCCGAAAAATTGGAGGTTCACGAGGAAACAATATTTCCTGTAGATATACTGGAACACAGAGGTTCCAATGAATTTTTCGGCCGAACAACAGATGTTTCCAGGAGAAATGTAGAAGAAGAAGGACCTGTGGGTCAGGGGCTCGACTAAGAGGGTTTGACGAAAGAATCAAAAGAAGATGCTGGTAGCATTCTGCCACCTTCTGAGCCTATCATAGGTATAGAACCTGAATTTTCTGTTAAATAGGAATAGTACGAACATAGAGAGAAAATGAGGTTACCTCTTAAAAAGAGGTACTTGCTGCAATTCAGTGAAACCATAAGACTGAAAAGAGAAGTTCGAAGTTTGAACAAGCAAGTGTCACGTTTAGAAAGGAAGGTAAAGGCCTAAAAATTAAGGTCAATAAAGCTAAAGGTTGAAGTATCCACGGTGGCCACCTAGACCGGCCCAATCGAAGAATTGTTTGAAAGTCGAGAATTCTTATTGGCTGCTGAAATTCAAAAATGGTAGTTTACAGCAAGCGACCACAAGAAAGAAATAGCTAGGGTTCAGGAATAGGCCGTTGAAGTTGTTACAGGGTACATAGATCAATTATACAAGGTTCAGCTGAAGGAGGCCAAATAGAAGGCTAGGATAGAAGAGTTGGAAGAATAAATTTAGTTGCTAAAGATAGATAAGGAGAAGATTTTCTTCCTAGCGCAGTAGGTAATCGCTGAAAAACCTCCTGCACATAGCTATGCCTTATTCCTTCATTATAAATTTCCTTACTTTTGTTTTGAAAGTATATATAAGGAGATTTGGTATCAAATTTAGGACCCCATTCAATTTCTCCGTATTTTAAAAATTCATGATGTTATAGGACAACATTTTATGTGTGAGCTCTACATGCATGGATATTATTTAAAGAATGATCAGTCATTTAAGTTCATTCCATTTGTGGGGGGCACGCATTTAAGGGCTTTCACCTCCTATACCATCAATCAGATTAAATGGAGAAAGGCCTGAGATACATTTGAAGAAAATCAAGCCAAAAACCCATTAATGGTAAGAAGATAACATGGTCAGTCCGTAAATATTTACAATAAACATTATAAATTTCTACAGATTGAGGGCCGAAAGGAACACCTGAAGATAACTCGGAAGTGGTGTGCTAACCTTTGTGTCAGCCAGATTACGACATTTCATCAGGAAGCCCTAGATAGTGCTCAGAAAAGATGGATGTTGTCTTCTTCAGCCGTCAAGGGAAGAGAACCATTTGGGGCTCCTAAATTTGCACATGCCTTTGAAATAATGTCGCGTTATGTGTCATGTATTTATACTTGTGGTGTTATATGGATGGGATTGAGATTTTGATTTCCCCTTTTATGGCTACGAACTGAACGGTATACTCCTGCTTATAATTTTGAACCCGACTAGTGGAAATACGTTTCTTTGACAGAGGGATATAAGCCACCAGGAAAAGATATGGTTGTAGAATATGACCTTGCAGAGCTTCATGCCGATGACAGTAAGTCCAATCCAGATGTGAGGAGATGACAAGCTACAGGAGGACATGCAGATAGATCAATCGGGGGGAGATGTTGGGCATTAGATTTGTATACTTTCTTCTCTCATTTTTACCCCACCTTCCTATCTCTTTGTGCCATTATTCATATTAAAAGCATGAGGTAAAACCTTTTCTCCTATATTTTATGGGATATTTGATTAATAATTTAACTTTCATCGAGGTTTTACCTTTTTATGTATTAACTCCTATATTTCTGGAGATTTGGCTACAATAGACGCGTTATGGCCGCAAGACAGGGCATAGCCCATCATTTTCCAGCACCTCACTTATTTTCTGCTACAACGTAATAGCCATGGATGTATCAACGTTATCCTTTGGTTTCTTACGGTTTATTGCTAGGCAATACAATCTTCATTTTAACAATGTATATTTTGGTAACAATGGAGTTGTTGGGAGAAATTGGGGGATCTCAGGGTTATGGTATAAAGAATCCTACGGGCTACGAATCGGGGGACCCCTTACACAAAGATACAGATCTTGTAATTAATCTTCTTTTCATTAATCGATACACAAAATCTCATTGTTTCTCCTATAAAGCTTGAGTATCTACAGCCCTGATCCAAGAGTTGGGCACACTCTTGTGATCAGGTGCTGCATTCTTCTCTTTTTTCTTTTAGTATTGTATTTTGTGTGACTCTTTAATTGTTGTTATAGTTACACTAGTTGTCGTGGATGATTTTTATTTCTGCAATTTATTTATTACTATTACAATGATATTTGTGTTATAGATTAAACCTATGATTCACAACAGACCACAGTTCTTGTATCTGCATATACTTTGTCGTTAGCCTTGAAATAACTAATGCCCTCGGGTTGATGATTTATGTGGAAAAAGGATTGAATCTAGTTCACATCCAGACACCAAAAATCATATGCTAATGTTCCACTTTTACTTCGTGACATTATAAAGACCTAGCTAGATAATCAACAATATTTTTTTTCATACCCAACCAAAACATGTTCTTCCTCAATGATGAAATAGGTTTCTGATATCTAGGATGTCCTGCGTAAGGTCTTTTTATGATACTCATCTAAAATGTGATATCTTTTTAAAGATGTCACATTTTGAATATACAATCTTTGTTTATAATAAATCAGTCCTTTCTGGTTTTTTTTATATCCCATAAATTTAGTTTTCTGCAATTTCTCTTGCAATTTGAAATATTTTTGATCTTGCATCATCACTTCCTGTATCATTTCTTCTATTTCAAATTTCACACAACTTCCTGCATTGGTCAAAATTTGATGAGAATCCTACTAAAAGCATCAACAATCTTATTTTCTTTTCTTTTAATGTGTTTGATTTCCATGTCGAACTCACTAAGGAGAGATAACCATCTAGCTTGTCTAGTATTCAAATCAGGTTGAGCAAAGAAGTATTTCATACTTATATGATCTGTCATTAGTATGAACTTCTTTCCCAAAAAATAATCTCTCCACACCTTCAAATCTTGTATCACAACAACTAGTTCTAAGTCATATATAGTATAATTATGTTCATGTTTCTTCAATTTTCTTGACTCATATGTATGACTAAATTATCTTGCAGCAACAGTCCTGCTAACCCTTCTGCACATGCATCCATACATACTAAAAATTCTTTGTTTGGATCAGAAGTCTTCAATATGGGGGCAGTTGTTAATTTTAGTTTTAATTGTTCAAAACTACTATGACACTTTTCTATCCATTCAAACTTTACTTCTTTTTTTCTATAAAGAAGTAATAGGATAGGCTAAAGTTGAAAGTCCTTCCACAAACCTACTGTAGTATCTAAAAACACCCATAAAGGATCATATGGTTGGGACATCAGTAGGTACTTGCCAATCCATTATTACTTTTATTTTCTTTGGGTCTACTAGTAATCCATTATTTGAAATCACATGACCCAAATATTGAATTTTATCCTTTTTAAATTCACATTTGCTGAGTTTTTCATATAACTTATGTTCTCTAAGTGTTTGTAGGACTGTTATTAGATTTTCTCTATGTTCTTCCTCATTTTTGGAATACACCAAAATGTCATCAATGAACACTAGTACCAACTTGTCTAGATACTTTGTAGTATACTGTTCTTTAACCAGATGAATGTAGCGGGTGCATTTGTAAGTCGAAAGGGTAGGACTACAAATTCATAGTGTCTATATGTAGTCCTGAATGTTTTTTTATTGATGTCCTTGTCCTTAATTCTAATTTATTGATATCCGGTTCTTAAATCAATATTTGAGAAGATAGTGCCTCCTCTCACTTGATCAAAAAAGTCATCAATTCGTGGTAGAGGATATCTATTCTTTATAGTCAATTTATTCAGCTGTCTATAATCTATGGATGTTCTGAAGGTGACATCCTTGTTTTTAACAAACAATACCGGTGCTCCCCAAGGAGAGACACTTGTTATGATGTACCCTTTGTCTAAAACTTCTTGCAATTGTAGTTTGAGCTCTATTATTTGAGGAGTACTCATTCTATAGGGTGATCTAGATATAGGTGTAGCTCTTGATACTAATTCAACTGAGAAATCAATTTCTATTTTTGGGGGTAAAAGGGGGATTTCCTCTCGAAATACATCTTTGAACTCTCTAATTACTGGTAAATTTCCTACAGCCTCTTTCTCATGTTTTTGTCCCAAATTTTCCACTTCTACATCATATACTTGAAAACCCTTTCTTGTTGTTATTTTTATTTGTAGTGCAAAAATTTGTCTCATTCACATCGGTCTTGGTTTTCCTTTCACTATCACATCTCTTCCCTCGCCATCTATACAATGAAATATTTTATCTAAGAAACTAACTATTGCGTTCCGCTTCTCTAACCAGTCCATTGCTACTATAAAGCCATATTATCCTATAGGCAAGATATTTAAATGAATTTTAGTTTCGTACCCATTTAGATTCACAACAGTTTTTGGAATTTTATGGGTCACTTTTCTTTTTGTTCCCATGCTAACTGTACTAACCATGCTTGTTGAAATTTTTTTGATTTTAATTTTCACTTTTCCACCATCTGTGGATTGACACAACTTAAATTTTCTCCTGGATCTAAAAAAATAGAAACAGAATGTTAAACAGTCATACCTTAAATTTCTATCATGGTTGATTGGTGTTTAGCCTGGTGATATTAAAATGCAACATTGATCCTAGGAATGTTTCAAGCAATGTCGTTTACAGTAGTTGCCTCTTGTAACACTTGAATGTTATGAACTATTATGTGCAGACAATAACGTAACAGGTGAGCTTCTCCACATCCCCAACACTTTAGTGATTCTTTCATTTTTACAGAACTTTCCTTTTTTTTTATTTGCATCCATCTGCTTAGACCGAGTCTGTGAATGTGCTGGTTGGTTTTCTCGAGTTTTATTAAATGTATTCCTTTGATGGGTTTCCCCAAAAATTTTCAAATAGGTTGATTTTACTCTTTTTACATTAGAGTCACTCTTCCCCTTCTCTTTGTTTTTCATTTATACCTTTGAATTGTGGATAACATAGTATTGCTTTGCAAACAACTTGATCTCTTTTCTTTGGATTGTCAAATTCGATTCTATCTTTATAGATGGTAGGTAGGAAGTTTAAAAATCAATGTAATTTTTCCTTTTCCTCTTTGATATAAGGCACATAACGAAGAAAATTAGTGAATTTGGTAACAAAATCATCAATTGTGAGTTGTCCCAATCTCAGATCATGAAATTTTTTAGCTTTATCATCATAATATCTCTCATTCAGTTTCCTAGACTTAAATTTGGTTTGAAAGTCTTTCCAGGTAACATTTTTTTCATCCAGCACATGTATCATTTTTGTTTCTTCCCACCAAAGGGTAGCTTGACCTTTCAGTTGGTAAATTTGCAATTTGGATTTCAGGTTACTTTCGTATTCATATACTTTGAAGTATTTAACCATGTTCAGAAGCCAAGCTTCTGCATCCTCCTCGTTTTCACCATGAAAAGTGGGAGGTCTGATTTTCTGTAATTCTCCTTGCAATTCCTTTTTCTTTCTGAAATGTTGTCCAGATGCTTCCCTGCTCTTAGATCCCTCTAATTTGGTTTCATCTTCTTTCCTCTCTTTCCCATGGTCTTCACTTTCGTGACTAGACCTTGAGGTTAACTCTTTTATCAAGCTTTCTTGCTCTTCACTCGCTTGTAACAATCATTCATTACTTGTTCTCAGCTGAGCTATTTCTCGTTGCATATCTCTTATCATGTCCAACAATTAAGCATTTTGATCCCCTGGATTTCCCTCACCCCCCAGATCCATGTACAACCCTCCTCTGTCACTCATAATAGTAGTTGTACTTTTCTACACTTAATCAATGTATACAAAAATAAATTAGTGCATCATATTTTGCAAAAAATAATTAATTTAAAATAGTATAATTTCTGGGTTTTTTTCTTTGTTTTTTTCATTGTGGGGACATAGAGGCCCAGTTTTTTCAACATGAGCTCTCGGAATGAATTATTAATTTAATTAATATATAAATATATAAATTTTAATCAATAAATAAGTTAATATTATTATTAATGAATATTAACATATTAATTTAAACATTTTTCAATAAATGTTCTAATTAATATATTCTCAAATGTTTTAATTAATCAAATAATTTAATACTATAACAATATAACAACATAAAAATAAGCATATAAAAATGTATATAATTCAATAAAAATATAATAACAACTAGCTCAAATTACATGTAAATCAATAACAATATAAAATAAGATAAAATAAACGAAATGTAATAATTTCAAAATCAAAATCTTTATTTACTTTTCAATCCTTAAATTCAAGTACCAACAAAAATACCAACTTACCTACCAATGCTGAATTCATATTCCTTTGTCTTGGGATCATACACTTTCTTTATTCTTTCATGAAGATTGGAAGTGTTTTGAAACACCTCCTCCCTGGTTTGTTGTAAATGGATCATTTGATTTATCTGTCACTGAACATCATTTGCCTCATTTTCAACTTCCCGCAACATCATGTAATGACATATCACCGCCTTAGTTTCCTTTAGTATGAAGTGATATCCTACCGATAGATGTAAAGCCCAGTTATACATCTGACATCACCGACACTCTTCAATCCTGCCTATATGTTCACCAAAGTAGAGAGCATTATTAAAAAAAATCTTATGTAGTAGTGTTTAAAAAAGCCTCGATAAAATATGTAGACAAGGTAAATTAATGTCACTTATCAATTATAGACCCCACAAGATGTAGGTCGTCGCCAGCTCAATCCACTAGGATGCCCCTTCAAATACAATAAACTGACCAATCACCAATGACCAATATCCTTCAGAAAATATCATCAAGCACACAGTCCGCAAATATATTGAATGAAGGTGCAAACCATTACTCGACTGTCCCTCATATAATTCATGGAAAACCTGGAAAATAAATAGCCCCCTAGGCCAATTAATTATTCCAAGAGACTCCTTCATAATCAATTCAAAAATAAAATATTTTACCCACTCCACCAACCAAATTGAATTCACTTACGTTGAATTAAAGATCCTTGCAAATCCCCCGATCGACCAATCCCAAACAAAAGAGGATAAGGAAGGTCCATCGGAACAATGGTTTAGAAGATAGACCACACAAAACAACCAACTAGTGCCTCTCAGATATACCACAAAGAAGACCAAAAGGTAGCTACTAAGGTCCTCAGAAATCCCCCAATCAACCAACCCCAAACAAAATAAGTAGAAGAAATATCCATAAGAGAAAAGCTTCAGAAGAAATATCACATAAATAACTAGCTAGTGTGTCTCAGATAGACCACAAAGTAGACCAAAAACTAGAGTGGAAAATATATTGTTATTAATGTATCTTGAAACAAAAAATCTAGTAGAGATCGTTGATATCATCCTAAATCAACATAAAAAGTGAATATATCTCATATAATTATCCTTAGAGGTATTGCACCCAGGAACACCAGAAACTACACTATCGAAGGCTACATTTAATCCATATACTTCCACACCTGCAGCCAAAATTACCACCCTTGTGAATTTTGTGACAAGTTCTTCCACAATCCAAACATTTATCGTGAGTGTTTGCTTCTTGAAAAAGTTTTCATATACATTTTGAAGTAGGAGTATTGTCTGCCAAAAAATATTCTGTAATTTTATTCAACCATCCTTGTATAAATTATGGTGTGCATTTGCAACTAATCATGACTTTTAATCAAAACAAAAAGACACAAATATACTCTATTGCTATGTGGAAGTTAATTCATAATTTAGAACAAAAATTCCAAACATGCAATAATAAATAAAACACATGCAAATAATATATTTCCTAGGGAAAGCAATCTACTAAAAACCCCAATGCTTTCTTACATTAATCTAATGAATAGAGATGTATTACAATTTTTTTCTTAATTGAACATGACATGCATGTGAATAACCTATCTATCTACTCATTGACAAGCTCTCACTTAGACTTCATCAATTTCTTCCTCTACTTGAGACCCTATTTCCTTGTGCAGCCCCTTGAAAAATTAGGCCCCTATTATTTAGGAAATTTTCCAAAATCGACTATGCAATTCCAAAGGTTGATCATCTCACTGCAAGCAACACTTTTACACTCAAGACTAGTCAACTGATGTTACATTGCCTTGGAATCCCCACCATAGCTGGGTAACTCGAATTATATACATTTGGTAGATATTTTTGGTTGATTGGTTAGTTAATTGGGTGATCACTGAGTTTGAATGAAGTCCCACTTCATAGCTAACCTTCCACTAGTTCCTTCAACACTTGGAACTAGTTTAACTAAAAACAATATGAGATAACTAGCTCTGATTTCTACAAATTAGAAATCACACATGCTTAACTAAAATATAACTCCTCTAACTTGAATTTATTGAATAAAATTCGTGACACAAGCCATGTCACACAATTTGATTGCATCCAAGTTGTCTGCTGATGTAGAAATTCAATTTTTCTCAATTTAATCAAGGAAAAATAAAATTGAGAATTTCTTGCTACATTTTCCAATAATCCTTCAAGTGAATTTAATCCATGTTATCGATGATAGTTAGGATTTCTTGCACAAAAATGTGTTGATAATATCAACCAACAGATATATGTAGCATTCAAAATAAATGAAACAGTAAAAAAACACATATTAGAACACAATCGATGGAGACCCCGAAAAGTACTAAACTATGCTACTGTCTATCCATGTTCAACAAAAGTGTCTCCATCTCTCTTCTCACTAATAACACCTCTGTTTTCAGCCTCCATATTACTAAATTCCATAAGTTGGTGTCGGGGTCCATCGCTTCGCTTCTAGAAGAACCCATCAACAATGTAAAGACGAACCCTTAATCCTTTACCTTTACGATTTTTACTAATGACTCATATTGAAAATTTTAAGATGAAATTAAATTTTAAGGAAAAAGAATTCTTTTTCCTTAAAAGTCCCCTCTATGTTTTAGTTTTGAATGAAACCACACACAAGTTTTCTCTAATGTTATCATCAAAGATCAAAGTAACAGAAGAGGAATTTATGTTCGAGAAATTTTGTGAGGAAAATTTGTCGCGTTCTTCAGAGTGAGTTACCCCCAAAAATGAATAGTCCAAAAAATCGTTATCTTTATATAAGATAATGAGAATGGTAAGTTAAATAGAAGCCTTGGTATAGCCATGAGACAATAGTAACCTGCATGTTGGCCCACAAAACAAAGAGTCCAATGAATCATTATCTTTATATAAGATAACGTGAATGGTAAGTTATATATAACCCTTGGTATAGGCGCAAGACAATATTAACCTGCAAGTTGCCATACTTAGGGCGCAGAGTCAATTTTGCAGTTGTAAGATAATATCATCTTAAATTAATATGGTTTTGTCTCAAAAATATTTTTTTCTCAAACTGTTTTTGTCTTAAATATAAAGTTATCTTAAAATGCTTTTGTCATAAATTGTTCTTGTATTAAAATATACAATTCAATTGATATTATATTTTAATGTAAAATAACTAAAATAAAAAGTGATTTTTGAAGAAAATAGGTTTCTTTTGTCTTCAAAATTTCCTTGATGTAGTAATGTTTGACATATATTAATATATATTTTTATAATACTATAAAGATGGAAAATGGAAAACAATCACTTACATGGAAAAAAAATCTGGTTATTATCTAACCCCAACGCTTTAGTCATCTGCTAAGATTTCCTTAGTCATCAGAATGGATATCTCCTTCAAACTTCCCCAAAATTCATGGACTGAAAATATTTGTGAAAGCGGGGTACAATAATCGAAGCTATTTCTTGTATTGTTGGTTTTAATTCTATAAGGATAGCCTCTACGTTTTGGTTCAGCCCTCGAGATACATTAGGTGGTGTCTCAACATCTAATTTCAGAATTTAACCTCTTGTGTCTGTTCACTTGCCTTAAAACCTAATAAATTACAATAGCATAAATACGAAGGTTTTTGCAGACACATTGGAGCATGTGGAGAATTATTGAAAATCAAAGCAATATAAATACAAAATATTTTGCAAGATCTATGGAGGCATCTATATCTCTACTTTTCTTTTTCATTTTCAATCGATGGAAGAAACATTATGCTCCAATTATTTTGTGCCATTGCAAAAAAAAGTTATTGTTATACTCATCCCATAAACAACGAATTTTATAAAACAATATTTATCAATTTTTCATTTTTAAACTTAGTAATGTGCTCAATTACTCCACTACACTAGGCCATATTAACAATGAATACAATTACGAATGGTTTCTCCAAGAACAATTATATCTCGCTGAGTGCAGATTTCTTGTAAAAAATAATATACCTTGTTCTTTAACATCATAGTATATAAAAATTAACCATTTTCTTTGGGAGCCCAAATAATTTTGGTAGAGATGGAAAATTTAAGGACAACATGTACTATTTATATTTATTTGAGGAAGATAAGATCAATCAGATTGGGATGGTTGACCTTCTAGTGAAGATCCATAGGAGAAGATGTGACATCGAATTTGACGAAGAAAAGATCAACAAGATTGCTATGGTTAACCTTCTAATGAAATTTCATAATAGAATATATGACATTGAAAAGGAGTATAACTAGCATAGCCAAACTTACCAATGTATTGATATACAGCGATAGCTTGGTAATGTAGCTACTAGAAATTGACTATTTGTACTTATTAATAACGACACACACATATATAAATAAAAAAATTAACATATTATAATAATAATATATTGTTATTAATAATAATATTTATTTATCTCTCACTATTATCTTCAAATGATTAATATACATTTATTAGCAAATTAATATAACTATCAATATGTTTTATATATATTAGTATTATAAACACAATATTAATAATATTAATCTACAAATAAATAATATAGCATATTAATAATATTAAATATATTAATAATATTAAATAAGTTAATTGGATTATTAATCCAAAGTGTCCAATAATATTATAAACTCAAGAGATTAATATTATAAACCTATGAGAACAATATTAAACACTAAAATTAATATTATAAATATAAGGGATTAAAAATGCTAGGATTAATAATATAAACTCTACAATTAAAAACCTTAAGAATATAAACCTAAGAGATTAATATTATAAATCCACCGATATTAATTTATAAACTCTAATATAATAAGCCTGAAGATAATATTAAACCTTAAGACTAATAAAAATAAACCAAAGGGATTAATATTATAAATCTTTGGGAATAACAGACCTAATGGGTTAATATTATAAACCCAGTGGATAAATATTATAAACATTTAGGATTAGTAAACCCAATATATTAATAAATCTAAGTGATAAAGATCAATATTAATATTAAGGTTACTATTATAAACCCTAAAATTATAGAATCCAATATTAAAAAGCCAACATTTCAAACCCTTATAGTAAATGTGATATTATAAACCCAATATTATAAAACCCAAGCTATTAGTATTATAAACCTTAGGGTAAATAAACCCAAGGAAAAATATTATAGACTCAAGATTATAAACCCTAGTGTTAGACCCAAGATTCTTATTATAAACCCTACTATTATACAACTTAAAATTATAAACCTAAGGAATTAATTTTATAAATGCAATAATATAACATTGGTATTAATCACATAAACATAAATATAAATATAATATTAATATTAACATTTGTAATTAATAATAAAAAATAATATAAATATAAATATTAGAAATTAATAATCACAATATCAATATCAATATCAATATTAATAATCAATAATTATTATTTATTAATAATTATAAATTATTAGTAATTAATTATTAATAGTTATAATTATAAATCATTTTTATAATTATTTTTACTAAAAAAAGATCAATATTATAAACCCAAAGGATTAATTAAGTCCAATGATTAATATTATAAACTTTGGGGATTATTATCACAAGTGATAAATAAACCCAAGAGATTTGTGAACACAACTAATTATTAGTATCGTAAATAGAAGGGATCAATTAACCCAAAAAATTTATATTATAAACATAGGGGATTGATAAACCCAATGGATGAGTATTATAAACCCAATGGATTAATATTATACACCCATGAGTTTAATATTGTAAGACTTAATATTATAAATTATCAATCCAAGAGATTAATATTACAAATTACAAATCCAAGTGATTAATAAACACAACGAATTTGTATTATAAAGCCAATGGATTATAAATCCAAGAGCCTTAAATTAAAGACTATGATTAATATTGTAAATCTTATGAATAATTATATTTACATTAATAAAATCAAGATATTGATATCATAAAAACAAGGGACTCGTAAATCTAAGGGATTATAAACCCAAGGGATATGAAATTTAAGGTAAATATTTTTAAACCCTAAAATAACATTAAACTCTAACATTAACATTATAAACCTTAGGATTGACATTTTAAATATTTTTTATTAATAAACCCATGAGATTAATATTAAAATCCCAAATAATTTTAAACACAATGGAATAACATTAAACCTTATGATTAATATTAAATCCTAGAAAGACAAACTCTATGATTAATAACTCAAAATGATTAATATTATAAGCTCAAGACATTAATATTATAAACCTAAGGGATTAATTTAAAACCTAATATTAATATTATATACCATAGCATTAATTCTAAACCCTCAGAATATAAACCCTATGATTAATATTAGAAACCAAAGTATTAATATTATAAACCCAAGAGATTAATAAACCTATTGGATTAATATAAAAAACCTAAGGGATTACATAAGAGCCTAGGATTAATATTAAACCCTAAGATTAACATTATCAACCTTAGGATTAATATTATAAATCTAAGTAATTAAAAATACAAATCCAAGGAATTTATAAACCTAAGGGATTAATATTATAAACTCAATGGATTATAATCCAAGGGGTTATAATTTTAAACCCAAGGGATTAATATTAAAACCCAAGGGAATAATTTTAAACCCAATGGATTAATATTATAAACCCAAGGGAATAATACTAAACCCTGGGATGAATATTAAATTGTAGGAATATAAACCATAAAACTAATAAACCCAAGAGATTTATATTGTAAACACTACATTTAATAAACCCAAGGATTACTATTATAAAATTTGGGGATTATTAACAAAAGCGATATATAAACCCAAGGGATTAGTGAACCCAAATAATTATTAGCATTATAAACCAAAGAGATTAATAAACCCAATAGATTAATAGTATAAACCCAAGGGATTAGTATTAAATACCCAAGGGATCAATGTTAAAAACCTCAGGATTAATATTGAAAAATCGAGATATTAATATTCAAAGCCAAAGGATTATTAAACCCAAGGCATTTGTATTATAAACCCAATGGATTATAAATCCAAGAGTCTTAAATTAAAAACTATGATTTATATCATAAATATTATGAATAATATTGCACCTAGTAATGTGAAACCTTATATCAATTAAACCAAGGTATTTATATCATAAAAGAAAGGGACACATAAATTTGAGGAACTATAGACCCATGAGAATAAAATTAAACAGAAGGAATTACTATATTATAAACCCAAGGGATATAAACCTTAAGGTAAATATTATAAAGCGTAAATAAACATTAAACCCTAAGATTAATATTACAAACCTTAGGATTAAAATTATAGATCTATGCAATTAATAAACCCAAGAGATTAATATTAAAATCCCAAAGTATTTTAAACACAACGAAATAACATTAAACCTTAGGATTAATATTAAATCTTAGGAACATAAATCCTAAGATTAATAAACTGAAGATATTAATATTATAAAACCAATGGATTATAAACTAGACAGATTAATAATAAACCCTGAAATTAATATTATAAACTTAAGAGATTAATAAAACCATTAGACTGATATTAAAAACATAAGGAATTATAAACCCACAAGAATAATATTAGAGCCTAGGATAAATATTAAACCCTAGGAATACAAACCCTAAGATTAATATATAATATTGTAACATTAATATCATAAACCCAAGATATTAATTTACTATTAATCCAATGAATTTATAAACCTAAGGGGTTAATATTACAAATTCAATGGTTTATATACAGAGAGATATAATTAAAAACCCAAGGGATTAATACTATAAACTTAAGTGAATAATTTTAAACCCAAGGAATTATATTTATAAACCCTATGGAATAAATTTAAATCTCATGGAATAATATTAAACCCCGGGGAATAATATTAAACCCTAGGATGAATATTAAACCATAAGAACATAAACCCTATGATTAATATTATAAACCCAAACAAATTGTATTATAAATCCAATGTTTTATAAACCCAAGATATTCATATTAAACCCTAAGTACATAAACCCTATGATTAATATTATAAACCTAGAGAAATTGTATTATAAATCCAATGTTTTATAAACCCAAGATATATATATTAAATCTTATGATTAATATATAAAACCTATCATAATATTATATCCTAGGAATATAAGCCCTTAAATAAATAAATCTGAGGGATTGATATGATAAGCAGAAAGAATTAATAAAAATAAGGGATTAATACTAAAAACCCATAAATATTAGTATTAATATTAATCTAAATATTAACATTAAAATTAAAATTGATACTAGAAATTGCACCACATGTTGCAAAAGAAACATCGTAGGGCAATAGCATAGGAAAGAGTAGCCTAGAAGAAATAAGTTGTTGTAGAGAAGGAGCCATTGTGAAGGAATGAAAGGAAATTTTTACTTCCATGGAAGCAGATTGTGGAGGTTTCAAAGGTTGTATTTATTGAAATATGCAATTGTGAATGAAAACATATATACAAACCAACTTAAAGTATTCACATATATAAAAAAATTGTTATAGATATTGAAATATGAAATTGGGGTTGAAAATATTTTGGTGATTAATAATCCTCTAAAAAAAGCATCTAACTCAAATAAGTTATTTTAAATACATTCAAGTACAATCTATCTAGCATAGATGTAAATAAAGAGAATTTTTATTAACAGAAATAGAGTTTACTCCAAGTTCATCTACATATCTCAGCACTAATTGTTTCCTTGTCAGAAATTTCATATCGTATATGAATAACAGTAGTCTTGGTATACAAGAAACTGAATGTCATTTTAATATGGAGACATTTTTGGAAGGAGATATTGTTCTTTATGTTATGGTTTATTTTCTTAACTCCAAACTTGGTTTATTCTTTCTCTATATAAATAAGAAACAAAAAATAAAAATTAATTTCACAATTTTATGTTATATATTTTATAATTAAAAATATAGGTTCTTATTAAACTATTTTACACACATATATTTATTCAAATAAATTATATTGTGAATGTGTTTTCTCCTATTATTTGATTACAAAATTATTGTACACCCTACTAAGTAAAGAAACTTTATTAATAAATAACTGAATGCCAAATTGAAATATTACTCAAGCTAGAACTACTATAATATATAGAACTGATTTTTTGATGTATAAATTATTTGTTTTATATGTAGTTTAATTCTCATTACCTATTATCTTCAAACCCCATGGGGAGGTATTGAGCATGGAAGCAAACTTTAGGTAAATAAACATTCACATTGTCAACTTGGAAAAAAAAATTATAATCCTAAAATTCTCTTACCTAATCATATTTTTAAATATATAATTGAGTTCCATTTATTACAAACAAAGGCACTATTAGGAACCCCTAGATTTATAAAAGGCAATTGACATGAAAAATAAAAAATATCCTAATGAAAACATACAAATGTTACTATTAATTGAAACATTAAAAAAATAAAAATAGATAATAGACATTATCACAATTTTCTTATGAGAAATAAATGCTCCTATATGAAAAAATGATGGATTTTATGAGTTCAAGAGCAGTAAAAACAAGTTTAGAAAACAACTCTAGCACTGAGAGAGATTTGGAAGCAACTGTTGAATTGGTTAATATGTCTTTCTCTATGTTGTTGGATATTGAGCATAGGCAACTCTTGAATTGGTGAACATGTCTTGCTCTATAGTGTTGGATATTGGGCATAGCTTTCTTGATATTGTATACAAGAGTGTAAATTTGCATGTAGCTTATACTACATTAACCATGAAATTGTCAACATTTAGAGCACAAATGCCATTACATTTGTAGAGAAAATTACAATAGAGTATAACATTTCTCTTATCATATCTAAATGTTCCTATATGCAACAACTACCTTGTGCCTCATAGTTTAAATTTGTGCAAGGAGGAGGAGAGGAGTGTCAAGATGCAAGCTAGAATAAGAAGAGAAAGAAGAATCTTGTTTGGGACATGAGAAAATTGTTTGGGACTTGAGATAGATTCATTCTCTGCACATATGGCCTCAAAGATTAATAAAACAAAACTCACCATACTTTGAATTTTTTAAATAAATATATTAAAAATTAGAATATAAATTTAATACATTTCCTCAATTACACATTTAGCAATATTAATTTTAAAAAATACAAATATAAATTACTATTTTAAATAGAAATATTAGAACACATTTAACAATATTAATTTAAAAAAATACAAATAGAAATTACTATTTTAAATAAAAATAGTACAAAGAATCACATATATAACCATGACCCTCGTGTACCTTCCTCTTATTACTTTTGAAATACCTTTTTAAATACCTAATGTTTGTAACTTATCCTTAATCACATACTATCAATTTTGTAAAACTATAATCTACAAGTCTCAGTTTTTATAGCTTTGGTGGAAGGATAGAGTATCTAAATTCCCTTATCCTTTAAGAAGCATCCTCAATTATTCTACCACCAGCCTCAACATCCAATTTAGACATATTATGTTATTCTAAATTGATCAAGAGTATATAATTTTTAGGGTGGTGTTCTATGCTCACTATAATTCCCATGATGTGCATCACTATGTATGGGGTTCAGTGCAACCTTCGATATATTCTTTGAGTTGTCGAGATTTTTTTTCTTGTGTCTAAAAATTATTTTCTCTTGTCACCTAGTTATCATAATTCAAAACATTGTTATCATCTCAGATCCTTATAGCATTAGATATATTCTGTGAGCTACTGTGATGTTTTGTTTGTCACAATGCTTCAAAAATTAGTTATTATACCACAATATTGACTTTATCATTATCTGTTTTGTTTATGAACCCTTTAAAAAAACCATAGGAAAATTTTATTTTACGCTTTGATCTCTACAGCATGGGTGGCGGTTTCAAAACTTGGAGAGTAAATTGAGTGGTTATTGTTAGAAATTGTTGTATAATATGGGGAATTTCGATGGTTTGTAGAGAATATGGATGTCATAACAGATATCTATTTTGAATTTTTAGTGTCTCTGGCCACCATGCATCCAATAGGATCTGTTTCAACTAAGAACTTCAATAGATCAGTGTGTGAATGATAATTTGTGACATCCCTGGCCATTTTCTTTGATTGTGGATCAGGTTACAAACTAATACTTTGTGAAATCCATAGCCATTTTCTTTGATTGTGGATCAGGTTATATAATAGAATACACTCTCTCTTCAAAAGACTCTATAATATATCATTCGGATGGAGGGAAAGGTTAATATAAAGCTTGCAAAGGAACTCCTTAGGGTTATCTCGACTTACTCTATTTTTAATCACATAGTGTCAATTTTATAAAAATATAATCTACAATAAGGACTCAGTGGGTTTTTTTTTTTGTAAGTTTTGTTTGAATTGAAAAACCAAAAAATCATAAAAGATAAAATTATGTAGTGAAAAACGTTGTTTAAAATTTCAGAATGAAAAGTTGAGTAAGTTTGACATCATATAATATGAAATTTGCTTATGATCATAAAATAAAAACATATAATAATTTTTTAGCTAGAATTAGGTAATTAAAGATATTTATATAGTTTTTTTTAATAGAAGAAATTTGATATTCATTAATCGAAAGAGTATGTATGTAGTCAAAAACTATTACAATTAAGTAATTAAAGGTAAATTTAGTGTTATTTAAGAAATGATAATTATGAATATTCATCATTATTTCTCATGATAAATCATGTCCTGTGAAATAATTTCACATATTTTAAAATTTTCCATTTTTAATTTAATTTTTTATACATTAAGAAATACTACTCATGAATAATAAAACAATTGTAACAACTATGTATATTTCACTGTATGAAAGTTCACATACATTTTATTAAGTAAAATTTAAAAATAATAATGGTTATAAAAGATTAAAAATAATTTTATCAAGTAGTTAGTTTAGATCTATATTATTTATCATGTCCCATGAAATAATTTCACATATTTTAAAAATTACCATTATTAATTTAATTTTTTATATATTAAGAAAAACTACTCATGAATAACAAAACAATTGTCACAACTCTATATATTTGGATGTATGAAAATTTAGATACATTTTATTAAGTAAAATTTTAAAAGAATAATGGTTATAAACAATTAAAAGTAATTTTATTAAGTAGTTAGTTTAGATCTATATTATTTAGGAGAGGGATCAATTCTCTTTTCACTCTAAAGGAGGTTTGCATATGAAGACATTTGATCCATCTTGACTCTTGGTAGATCCAGAGTCAAGATTGATCTAGGCCATGTTAATTTAGCCCTTTAAATAAACTATATTCCACATGAATATCATGGGTCAATACCATGAGCTGTTTTTATAGTTTATCATTATTTTATTTTATTATTTTTAGTTTGCATTTTATTTTGACCTACTTAAAATTTTCATTACATTATGTCAATATTTTTATTTAATTTACTTTTATCTTTATTTTTGTGTAATTTGACATAGTCAAAATGTTAAACATGACATTACAACATTTCTATTATACACCTAAAATCAATCTAACTTATTAAAAAGAAGAAAACCTAACATTATAAAATATATATATAACTATTTAGTTGTGGATCTAATGGCCTAAAACATTTCAATCATCTGACATTTGATCCAATGGATCATACATGGACACAATGGCAGCTAGGAAAGTTTTTTTCAAATAAGAACGTCTTACGACGTAATTAAGAATAATGAAGGGTTTTCGTAGTGCATTATATTAAATATCATTTTTGGGATTCAACTCCATTAAGTAAGTCATTTATTTATGACCATTTCCATTAGAGGTAGTCTTATGATTTCATAATTTTTTCATAGTCTACTTAGCACTCATTGCATCAGGGGATGCTCACATACGTGAAGAAGTGAGGTTGAAACTAGTGAAATGAATCACATACTCGCAATCATCACTTTCGAGGTTGCACCCAATAACCAAGACTTCCCAGGAGGTCACCCATCCCATGAGAAATTAGTGAGTTAAGACTACCTCTCATGAAAATGGTCATAAACAAATAACTTACTTAACCTAGTTGAATCCAAAAAATGATATCTAATTGACAATAATATTAAAGTTGATATTATTTAATAATATTAAAATGTTATTAATATTAATAATAAAATTTATTAATTAATATTAAGAATAAAAAACCATATTAATAAATTAAATGTTATTAGTAATATTAATGTTATTAGGTTGATATTTGCAAAAAAAAAATACTATTGTGATTAAGTATTAGTATTATAAATTACTGGGATTACCCAATAATATAATTAATAATATAAATAACGTTTTAGATAATCGTTGACCATATGTGAATGTGGTCATATTTTACTTGTATTTGACTAATATAATCGACTATAATTATATGATAATGCTTTAATTAATATATCAACGTTAATTTAATTAAGATTATTATTAATCAAGACTAATATATATATATTTAAAGATTTTAATTAATATTATTAATAAATATTTTAATTAATATATTGTGAAAAGTTTAGAGTAATCTTATTTTAGTTAATCAAAATATTAATTAAAATGTAAAAGTTAATGTGTTGATAATGATATTTAATTAATGTTAATTAGTTATTAAAACTCATATTTAAAAAATTAATATTTTTATTTATTATTACTTTTATTTAATAAATTAATTAACCATTAATAAATTAATTATTAATAAATTTATTAACACTAATACTTTAACTAATATTTCAAGTAATTTTTAACTTTGAATGAATTAAAATTGACTATTGTCAAATAAAATAAACATGGCTTTACCAAGTGTTAATATATTCATATTTAACAATATTTGAGTAATATAATTAACTATGCCAATTATGTAATTAATATTTTGTAATTATGTATTATTAGTTTAATTAATATATCAATGCATAAATGTTAATAAATAAATAAATAAGTTAATATTGTTATTAATACATATTAATATATTAATTTAAACAATTTTCCATAAATATTTTAATTAATATATTATTGGATGTTTTAATTAATAAAATAATTTAATACTCTAACCATATAAAATAATAATAATAATGATAATAATAATAATAATAAAACATATTAATAAATTAATAATTATTCCCGGGAAGCAGGTGTTAATGTATGATTTGGCCTGCACCCACCTGGCCAAGCTGATGTCGGGCAACCGTCCTCATCACGAGTAGGCACATGGCCCCGACATGGTTAATAAAGTCTGGGGCGTGGGTAATACTTAATTCACCACCCCTGAATTGTATGTTGCGTCCTCTCATCACCTGGTTTGCATTATCGACGTCATCTATGCATTCAGTCCTCCTTCTACGCATTCACTCCCCCTGCAGCAATATATGGACCATGAAGCTACATCCTCGACATTCTCCTTTGGTCTCTTTTTCATTCCCAATTTCGACTCTGTCTCCTCCTTCATCACTCGTGCTCCTCCCAAGACCTTGCATTATTGCTCAGGCCTATCAACTCTCTATCACACAGCCATACCTCCTTCTACGCCTCGTTTTCATGCTTGTAGCTCTGCTTCATCCATGCCTCATCACAAATCCATGCACTACAGTAGAGATAGTGGTCTCGGACACCCCTCTTGTCCTCCCATTCACGCCATGGCTGGTATAATTGTAGACATGTATTTAAACTTGGTGGCACTTGAGGGCATGGAACGCCCAGCCTCTCCGCTCAGCTGCTATGCATCTTCCTGATGCCTCTGCTGAACCCTCTGGCACTGGCTCTCACTCCAGGAAATGTATGCATAAATCCACCATCTCCCATGCCTCTCTCAATATTCCTCACAAAATGGTGGCTTTTTCAGTTAAATTGGCTGAGGACGCCTCGAAAATGGATGGTAGTTGCAGCTTTGATGGTGGTGGTACGAGCTTTGAAACATGTGCTCCCTCGTCCTCCTCTCTGTCGTTGGACACCCATCTGTCCAAGTTAGAGGATGACGTATCTAAATATATGTGTAGCATTGAGGAAGATCTGACTAAATTGGAATTTCAGGATGGCAAGAAATCGATAGATTAACCTCCGGGATTCCACTTGTATTTCCTCCATGTTTTGGTCTTGTTATGGTTTAGTTCTCCTGATTGTTTTTATTCATTGCATAAGTATGTTTAAATTTGGTTTCCCTGTAAGGGAAACATTTTTTCTGCTTCATGAACACATTTCGTGGGTTAATTTCCCCTTCTGGGGAAGTTCCTATTTTGAAATTTTAAACTTGTTATTTCTCGCCAGAATTCGCTAGCGCAACAATTACGGAGGATGAAGAACATATTTTTGTGATATGTATTATTAATAGGAGTACACATATTTAGAAAAAATAAATAAATTAATATTTATTAATATTAATATTATTTATAGTAATAATGTTAATGTCATTAATAGTATTGAAATTTAAGTGTTATTAATAATACTAATGTTATTAGGTGGTCTGAAATTGAGGATTTAGATCGACACCTAACACTTGGCAAGTTTTAAAATGGGTTTTTGTTTCATAGTAATTTAATTTTAGCGGAGAAAATTCACCATAAATAATTCAGCGACTATAAACATGCATCGATGAAAAGAAGGACACCGAGGTTATTGACGGAGTTCACCCCTCCTCGACTACGTCTCCGCACCCTACTCGAATACGATAGGCCACTTGTATTTTAGTTAAAAGAAAGAGGTCCAAAGATACAGTTGTTTTTATTGTGGTTATTTCCTTGAGACTAGAAATGTTCTTGTGTAGAGAACTCTCACAAAATAATTTGACAACTTACAACTGACTTGTCAATTACAACAATTATAGAATCTTATAAATTTGACTCTGATGGCTATTGAAAACGAGTATTCAATTTTCAACAATACAATGAATTTTATCTCGTCGCCACTTGAAAAAGTGGGACACACTTTAGGGAAACATTTTGGCAGAATTTGTTATTGTTGCTGACAAACAAAGGTTTTCGTTGAATCCAGAATGTGCCAAACCCCTATTTTTTCTTTTCAAGTGTTCAAATTGGCTTCAGGATTCTCCGAGAAAGCCTAAGTCTTGCTTTGCCAAAACATCGAGCAGCTTCACGCATCTAGATTATGTAGTGTCTTTACTCTCCTCGCACTCCAAACTGCTCTTAGACAATGTTCAAACTTGATGGACTTCCTTTGAAAAAGGCTTTGCTGACTTTCTTTTGCCTCTTTGATTTTGTCTTCTAAATATGCCTCTTGATGGCTTGTGAAACCTGTGAATTAGCTTGTCACCAAGCTAACACTTTCTCTTCCCCTTATGCTTCTTAGCACTAGACCATTTTATAGGTAAACAAGAGCTAAATTTAGCATGGTTTGTTTTACAAATGATCTGAAATTGTGGAATTAGATCGACACCTCACAGTAATTTTATTTTAACTCAGAAAATTTACCACAAATAATTCACCATATGCATTTGTATTATTGGACCTTAACTTCCAACTTATCCCTAAATTTTCGAATGGTTAATAATTATGATGACTTTCAAATTCCCAGTATAATATTTTAGTTGTGGTATTTAATGCACCTTCATGCATTTCCATGAAACTACGATCTTTGTGTCATAACCTTTGCTAGTGGAGTAGATAAAATATGCACATAATTCAAAAGGAGTTGTAGCTCTTAGGTGAGTACTGCACCTGGAGACTACAGTCAAACTAAGAGATCATTCTCCATTCACTCTACATTCAAGAATGATAAATTACATCATTAAGTACATCACTAGAACTCAGGAAGTTGCAAACAGACTCCTAAACTCTAGGAACAAATCCTAAACTAAGGAGATATGTTACAACTTGTGTAACCTTTTATCCATTAATACAAAGTAATATAATTATTTTCAACTCCCCCCCTTAATGGAGAAAGGATTATCCTAAACTCCTAGCATCCTTCTAAAAAATTCAAACTTCACACATGCAAGAGGCTTGGTAAAAATATCAGCCACATTGTCACAAGTTTTACAATATTCAACAATAATTTCTTTTGACTGTATTTTCTCTCTGAAAAAATGGAACTGAGTGTCTATATGTTTGGTGTTTTTATGAAACACTGGATTGTATGCTAATTTAATAGTGCTCTGGTTGTCACTTTTGATGGAATTAGAGTTCTTGTGTTCTTCTCCTGCATCATTGAGAAGCCTTCTCAACCAGATCGTTGCGCACAATGCTTGGTACTCAGCTTCACATGAACACAGTGCTACAGTACTTTGCTTTTTGCAGCTCCATGCTATGACCTCGGATCCTATGGTGAATGCGTAACCTGTGATAGACCTTCGATATCTAGGTTACCTACCTAGTCTGAATCTGAAAAAGCTACTAGAATAACATCAGATGTGTCAGTGTATAAAATGTCATAATTAATAGTACCACAAAGATACCTCAACACGCTTTTTGCTGCTACCCAGTGACTTTCAAGCAGTTTTGGCATGAATTGGCTCAACACATTAACAGACTATGACAACTCTATTCTGGTTGTTGTGAGATATATCAAGCTCCCAACTAGCTATCTGCACATAGTGGCATCCGCTTCCTTAGTGCCATCGTCATTGCACAACTTCAAATTCTGTTGCAATGGTGTCGCTGTTGACCTACATTGATCCATGCCAAACTTTTCCAATAGATTTTTGGCATACTTTCCTTGGGTAAGAAAAGTTTTCCCAGTATATCTCCATGCTTCTAATCCCAGACAGTAATGGAGACTTCCAAGATATTTCATTTCCAAAACTTGTGCCATAAGCCTTTTGATTTTTTTGATTAAATTATCTGCATTTCCTGTTATAATCATGTCATCTACATACAAAGAAATCAAAATAATCTGCCCCTGCTTATTGTACTTGGTATACAAATTTGGGTCATTCAAACTCCTATGAAAACCATGCTCTAAAAAGAAAGAATCAATATTTTCGTACCAAGGCATGGGTGCTTGCTTTAAGCCATATAGTGCCTTTTTCAATCTGCAAACAAGATGTTCCTACCCCTGTTTTACAAACCCTTCTGGCGGTACTAAGTAAATTTCTTCTTTTAATTCACCATTTAAAAATCCATATTTGACATCAAGCTGGTGTAGCTCCCAATTATGTTTAGTTGCTAGAGAAATAAGCAATCTGATAGTATTTAACTTTGCTACAGGTGGAAAGGTATCATCAAAGTCTATACCTTCTTGCTGTGAGTACCCCTTTGCAACCAGCCCAGCTTTTAATTTTTCTATACTTCCATCCGCATTCGTTTTTGGTTTAAATAGCAATTTACATCCTATGGGTGTTTTATCTTTAGGAAGTTCAACTAAATCCCAAGTATTATTTCTAAGAATAGATTCTATATCTTCATTCATTGCAGCCCTCCATGCCTTAGATTGACTAGCTTCTTTGTAATTAGTGGGCTCTACAATGTTCAAAATATTTGACATCAAAGCATATTCTTTCAATCTGGATGGTTTTTGAGTCTTCCTACCTGATCTCCTTGGTAGGGGACTTACCTCAAATTTGTTCTCTTCAGATATATTTGGGCTTGCATTATCACCTTCTTCCTGTTCTTCTTTCTGCCCTTCTTTCTGCTCCTGTTTCTGCTCTTGCTCTCGTTCATCCTCGCTGCTTTCATCCATCAACAATGGAATGTGCCAATCATCACCAATGCCATCTTTCCCATCTTGAACCTGTTCATGAAAAACTACATCCCTACATGAAAATATCTTATGAGACTCAATATTGAACAACTTATATGCTTTAAATTCTATGCCATAACCAACAAAGATGCATTTAACAGCTTTAGGGTCTAATTTCTTTCTATCATCTTTGGGTATATGGGCAAATTCTTTTTACCCAAATACTCTTAGATGATTTACTGCTGGTTTGAGTCCATATAGAGCTTCAAAAGGAGTTTTGAAGCCAAGATATCTGATAGGAATTTTGTTCTTTAAATATACAGTAGTATTAATAGCTTATGGCCAAAAAATATTAGATAGACCCTTACCTTGTAACATGCTCCTTGCGCACTCCACTAAGGTTCTATTCTTGCGCTCTTCCACTCCATTCTGTTGTGGTGTGTGTGGCACTGTAAAATGCTGAACAATCCCATGAGATTTGCAGAATTTCATGAATTCCCCTAAATTGTATTCTCCCCTTTGATCAGAGCGGAGAATTTTTATACTTTTTCCAAACTGTTTTTCCACCAAGGTTTTAAATTCTATAAAATACTGGAAATTCTGACTCTTTTTACTCAGAAAATAAACCCATGGATATCTAGTGGAGTCATCAGTAAATAACAAAAAGTAATATGCTCCACCTAGCAACCTTGTCTGCATAGGTCCGCATATGTCAGTGTGCACTAGTTCTAGAATGTTTATTTCCTTCCTTCTATCATGCACAAGAAACTATTCTCTATGCATTTTGCCTAAGGCACATCCATCACAATTTAACGGATTATTATGAAAGATAGGGAGTCCCTCGACCATACCTTTTCTCTGCAATAACATGAGGTCCTGCAAATTCAGATGACCGAATATTTGGTGCCAGAGTTGTTCAGCTGTCAATCCACCTACAACCATGGCCCGCTGTGGTATACTTTTTACATCCAGTCTGTATAGGCTTCCTACGCGCATCCCTGTCGCAAAAATTTCTTTCCTGCAATCCTTTATGACACAATGAGTCTTGAAGAATTCGACTTGCATATCTTGATCAGTTATCATCGATACAGATATCAGATTTTTCTTAATTCCAGGTACATATAAAACATTTTTAAGATGACTAATTTCACCATTTGGTAACTTTATTGGAATATCCCCATATTCTCTAATCTCATATCCACTATTATCTCCTAAATAAATTTTTGATCCATATGTACTCTCTTCAAGATTTTCAAAAAATTCCTTTTTACCTGTCATGTGAGAGGATGCACCAGAATTGACATACTAGATGTCGTCCTCATTGGATGCTGAAAGGGCACAGTCAGCTATGAACAGTCAAAATTCGTGACTGAGATATTCATCCTCTTCAAAAAAATATCCTCTGTGCTTCGCTATCGCCAACTTTTTCTTTGCATCATCTGCCTGCTTCTTAACGCATTCCATTTGTATATGACCCTTCTTTCCACAATAATAACATCTTCTTATAGAATTATTTACAGACATACCTTTATACGGACTCTTCTGTGATGTACCTCCTCTTTGCTACAATTGCGACTGTGATTGCTGCTGTGGCTGCTTCCCTCTGAATGATCGTAGTTTTTCCATCAGAGCAAGATCATCAATCTGGGGTTTCAAATTTTTCTGCCACTGCTCTTCTTGCAGCAAGATCCCTGTCAGATCTTCAAATGTAGGCACTTTCTCCCTTACCGCTAATCCAGTGATGAACATTTGATATTCATCTCTCATCCCATTCAGCGCGATTGTGACAAGATCAGAGTCAGACACCTTCTATCCGATGTCTCCCAATCCGTCTTTCACATATTTAACTCATGCGATGAATGCAGCAACAGTCTCACTTTTGTCCATCTTCATTGAAAACAGCTTGCTTTTGAGTGCCATAATTCGACTCGTATTCTTGGTCTGATATACACTCTTGATGGTCGTCTAGATCTCAGAGGACGTTTTACATTCTCTAATGTGAGGGATAATGTTGTCTTTGACGGACATCTTCAGCAAAAATTTTGCCTTGTTTTCTCGCTTATCCCATTCTTGCTCCTGCGTATTCACCCCTGTGTTCGAATTCAGCCTCTACTCATCTCCAGTAACTATCGACCATGCATTCGCACCCTTAAGCAAGGTTTGAATCTTAAACTTCCAATTCGTGAATTTAGATCCATCGATTTTGCCAGACTCATGGAGATAAGATTCCATAGTATTACTCATTCTGAACTGATATACAAATAAATGAATCTACCCAACTGGTTCGGAAAAAAAATGAATACCTGTTAGATCTTGACAACTGATCTGCTATTGTTCTGCTACTCTCCTGATCCACCTACTATATCTTTGATTCAGATCCAGCAATATCTATCAAATCTGCAAAATAATCCCGCTCCAATGAGAAAATCCGTTGTTTCCCAATACAGCCACAAAACTGATCCAATCTACCTCTCCCGGAGAGATCTGCAACTTCTCCGATCTGCAACTCCCCCATATCTTCCAGCGAAGGTCAGGCTTCCCGCGGATCTTCTACTGAAGGTGAGGTGGCACCTTTCCGAGTGAAAAATCTCGTGATTTCGTGCGTTTTTTCCACGTGTTTCCATGCCAATCCCGTGATTTGGCGCGTTGGCATGGTTATGGGCTAAACAGACGCGCTAATTGCGCTTCTTGGCGTGACTGTCAACGCAGAAAGTGCGCTAACCCCCTTCTTCTCAGAAATTAAAAAAACATCTGAGTTCGTGAGCCATGTGTTACTGCAGTCCACCTGCTCGGACGAGCACAAAGCTCTGTGAGCACACAACTCTCGTGTACACGCGGCCACAAAGGCACTTTTAGCCACGAAGGAGATTCTGACACAAAGGAAAACTGGCCACAAAGGTGATTCAGCCATAGAGGCAATAAAAGATCAGGCTCACCCAATCTGAGCTCTGATACCAAGATAAAATATGCACATAATTGAAAAGAAGGAGTTGTAGTTCTCAGGTGAGGACTGCAGCTGGAGACTACACTCAAACTGAGAGATCACTCTCCATTCACTCTACATTCAAGAATGAGAAATTACATCATTAAGTACGTCACTAGAAATCAGGAAGTTGCAAACAGACTCCTAAACACTAGGAACAAATCCTAAACTAAGGAGATACGTTACAACTTGTGTAACCTTTTCTCCATTAATAAAAAATAATATAATTTTTTTCAACTGGAGCCACGTAACAATATCATTTCGTTCTTGTTGTAACCACATATCCATAACTTTCGTAACCATCTCCTACGTTGGTGGATGGAGATTTAATGATGGTTGAATTTTGAACTCCTTTGAAGCCATGTTACAAGATTTTGGTTGGAGTTTTGGAATGTAGGAATCTAACTATCTATATTTTTTCTCTGAAAATCATTGAAATTCGCTTTGAAAATTTGTAACACCCCCAATTTGTGTGTTGAATTTTTAAAGTTAGACATTTGAACTTTAATCCTAAGGGGGTGGACCCCAAGGGATGAGTATGGTGTGAATGTATTTGCATATTTTATTTCAGGAAATAAATAAAATGATTGTGAATTTTGACCAAAAAGAGAATTAGAGATCACTTGCCAAATCCATGAGGATGGATAAGGCAACAATTCCCCAAAAATATTTCAAAAATCCTTGAAAGAAATTAATTTAGGTTTGAGGAGGAATCTAAATTTCCCCAATGAAGAGGAGTAGTTGGGAAGAGGTGAGAAAAAGCTGGAAAAGATGAGGAAAAGCTTAAAGCAGCTTTAAAGAGTCCCAAAATGGGAAGCCTAGGCTAAACAGGAAAGAAAGCATCCTGCTATTCTAGACGCAGAATTAGAAACATGCTTTGGGGAAATATGAGCTTAAATAAGCTGCTCCTAGGCAGATCAGAGGTTGATCTGTTCTAGGAGGTGATCTCAGCTCGGGGGTGAGTCCTGGGAGACAAAGAGGACTCTAAGGTTGGGAGGTTGGTCATTTGCAGATTGTGGTATGTTCTGAAATTATTGTTTATTTTGATGTATTATGGTATGAATTAGCTACATATAAAACTTAAAAGCATTTGTAGGATTGATGCTAGTACTACATTTAACAGAATCCATCCTAAGGCATTCACCTTCCAGATTCTGTTTGGTTGTAGTATAGAAATTCCATAGAGTAGAAACCCCAGAAACTCTAAACCAAGGTTGGTTTAAATATGAAGTTACTTGGCCTCTACAGATGATTAATTTTTGTTGTATTCCCTGTAGATACAAAAATGAGATGATATGCTTATGTTATACTAGAGAAACATTATAGCAGAACTAAGTTACATGGTACCAATCTAAAAAGAAGGAAGTGAGATGCTAGTATATGGTCTTCAAAATAGTGTTAGAAAAAAATAAAATTTAATAGCAAGGATTTTGAATTCTTATAAAATCACAAGGAAAATCTACAAGGGTTATAGTACTCATAGCAATTATAGGGTACTTTGTATTTTAAATTCAGTTCAAACCCTTGAAACAAATAATATGGCATTAGAGTTACTCTATGCTGAATTGCATAGCATAAATGGAACTATCAAACACATATATATGCCTTTAGAAAAATATAGGTATATATATATATGGTAACAAGTAGCTATAAAAATCCAATTAAGCCTTTTTAACCTCTACCACATATGAGATATATATATATGAATTTTCATATGTCACACGGACAATATAACTACAAATCTTACATTTAAACCATCTATATTAAGAAGGGAACATTAGTATCGAAATGGATTTAATATGTGCTGAATATACATTATCGAATGAACTCCTGAATACATATATGAGCAACTAGAAAATATATCTATATACTAACCCCGTATCATATCAAATAAGTTCATTAAAATAATGTGCAATACTCGAGGACTATTGAATGTATAAATGTATACGGGTGAAAATGTGAAGTTGGGAAACACTTTTTGCCCTTTTTTGACGTTGAAAATTGTAATTTTCTATGTTTTTCAACTTCGACTCCACTAAACTCATATTTTTATCACAAATTATGCTTTGACATAAAAACAAGAATTGTAGAGAATTGTCTTACCTCCATACCGATATTTTTTTTTTTTTAAAATATTGACATATAGAGGGGTAAATTTGTTGTTTACTAACTGCATATACTTGAAATTTTCAGGAAAACATAAATAGTCACTTTATTATCCTTTACTTTTTTTAGGGAAGGTTATTCATTTTTTGGAAAAAAACCATAGCATCATAATCTACATATATTGCACTAGTGCACAGACTATTTTTTGGTAATTTTCGGATCAAATCACTATTTTTATTATTTTTTGAAATGGACAAAGACAAAAAAACAGTGATGTTTCAGTACATTTTATTATCCTTTGATTTTCTTTTCAATGTGATCGTCAATAAGAAAAATGAGAGTACCCTTTTGAAGTAGACAGGGAGAGGAAGTGCACTATGATTTTTTTGAATTTTTTTGTGTCCTCATTTGAAAGTTATTGAATTTTCATTCAGTGCAATTTTTCGAACAATGAAATTCCACAATGACACAGTTTAGTAAAAAATTAATAAAAATTTGAATTTTTTAATGAAACTCCATAAATCTCACATCATCAAAAACTAGATTTAGAGACGAATCTAATGGTACTTGGTCCGACATATAACATTTTGTTTTTGTAGGTGTTCTGTCCCTCCAAAGTTGCAGGTTTCTCAAAACTGCAGAGTTTTATGAGTTTTTCGTTGACCAGAAACTCTCGGCCGAGAAATTTTTAAAACTCTCAACCGAGAAATTTAAACCAATTTAACGCGGGAAAACTCTCGGCCGAAAGTTTTAAAAACTCTCGGCCGAGAGTTTGCGGCCGAGAGTTTGCACAATAAAACTCTCGGCCGAGAGTTTGCGGCCGAGAAATTTTTCACACAACTCTCGGCCGAGAAATTTTGTTGACTTTTTTTCTCGGCCGAGAAATTAAAAAACTCTCTCGAATTCTATCTCATGCCAAAAAGTGTTTCCCAACTTCGCGTTTTCGCCCATACTTTAAAAGGAAAGAGAGAGCATATGAGCCGCGGTCTAGAATAACAGCATTTCACATGCGTCTGCATAAAACAATAGTAAACAGGCCGCGAGCTGAACCTAAGCTCATTCCAGATAAATTGCAATACTTATATAAGTGAGAACCCCGGAAAATAATACAGGTAACGAAAGCAACAGTGATAAACTTATCTCAAATATTGATTCCGAGAAAGGGTTATAAGAAAGGACTGCTTTATGAACTATGTAGGTTCTGTGGATTCGTATTCAAAGAGTCATTATTATGAAGATTTATAATTTGGTCAACCAACCTAAGGAAGGCCGCGACATCTCAGGTTTTATATATATTAGACCAACATAACAAAGCTATGAAATAACGTGTCAGCAGAATTGCCTGGCAATATGAGAATGTGAGGTGTATGAGCTTCATGTAATAGTTAGGGCTTATCGCCACGCATGAAACTGATAGTATCAAGTCTATTATGTCTACAATTTTATTCCACGGGAGTTCTTCAGAAAAACCACAGCTATAAAGAGATTTAAATCGATAACCCATAGCTATAAACTCGGCATACAAGTGGCCATGGAACATGAGACGAAATGGGAAGGGTGAGCGTTTCAGTTGGTAGAGAAAACGAAAAAAAAAATTTAACCCTCATGCTCCATGAACCGATTTAGAGTAATATAACATAATCAGAAAATTAAACATTTGCACATTGGGCATGTGCATCAACTCTATGAGTATGGCGAGTAGCTACCGCTACGCAATATTAAAAAGTTTCATTAGTAACAAAGGAAGTAAACTCGGTTGGTCATGGCCGGAACAGGAACACGATTACCCACTTTAATCAAACTCCTGATACCTGCATATTGAAACAATAAATTCGGCACGAACTTCTCAAGTCCAGATTCAAATCAATGGATGCAGTTAAGATTAGGGTCGGCGGGGTTATTTAGCCTCTCGGCCTGATAAACAACATAGCGTTCGATTATATAGTTTCTGAGCGACTAGAATAGGTAACCATGAACATAAATAGAGAGAACGTATGCAAAAGAAAAGCCCAGAATCATAAGATAACAAAGAATACTCTACTTCGCCTCCCTTGTTCTGAGCGGGGAATCCACCCCATATTCAATAATAAATGGGTAAATGCAACTAACAAGCACCAGAAACATATATTACCAGCACGAAGTTGACCGGAGAAGGGCGCGGCATTCAGAATCCAACTCCACGCTTTGCGTTATCTTTCCAAATCAAGGATTCATTCGCTTCAAATGCGTAGTAGAACCAGTATGATAACCATTGACAAGGAGCAGGCGCGGTAACTGTACCAAACCCCAAGCGTTACCTAAATACAGTACACAAAATTCTAAATGAGTTCGGCTGATATAGCAACCGGAAAGGAGAATATGTGAAAAAGGAAACATAGAAAAAAATTTGATACAGTATGATAGTAAAGAAGCACTGAGGATAATAACTATACGAATAAAATAGATCTACTTTAGTCCTGAGCCGAACATGATGCACCAGCCATACAACCTGCGGCCAAGGAAAGAATCCTTCCTCTACATGGTGCTGCCATAGTCGCTATTGACCTGCGCAACCACCGATTTGGAACCCTGCAGATTAGAAAATCAAGAGATGAAGGAGTCATGCCATAGAAACCACATTTTGAGAAGATGAAATAGTAATGGATAGCGCTAGGGTTAACTACAGGAAATCCGCTGAATACTTACCTCGAACTCCTAAAGGTACACGCGGAAGTTGTCCACAGGCTTAGCGTAACAGATGAGGGCGCTAACCCTAGTCGACACCGATCGAGGTTGCACAATTCCTGAAAGGGATTTAATCATCATGAAAATCAGATAAGAAGTACCACTGCGTAGTAGTTGTTGTCTTTTCTGGCTTAAACGCTAAGTATTGTGCCGGCGGGGTTTCAGACTGAGCCATACTCTCGGTACCTACTGAAGTAGTTCACGCAACAGGCCCCATAGCCGTGAATCACACCCGTCAAGTTCACAAGCAGTGGCGCCGATGGGTGAAATATCAAAATTCTTACAACACGAGCGAACCATAAACCTCAGGTACCTTTCAACCGTTCTGCGCAGTAGAACGGACCACGTTACTCCTTCACCTACACGAAACCGGTTTGGAGGGTCGCGTAAGTACTCGTACCCCATAGATCGCGTGCTAATGTGGCCAGATGTCCAATTGAAACCTGTACACAATACGGAACCAAAACTAAATGCATTGTATTATACACACACCAACCGGGGAAAACACTAATAAGGATACGTAACAAATCAAAGGACACATTAGATATATGCATTTTATGTATATATGATACATATATATATAGAGGTGTGTCTATAATTCATAGTAGTTAAGGGTGAAGATATGTATGTGTCGCCCGATGATTATCAAAGAATGTGTGTTATATGTATAAATATATTTCATAGGTGGGATAAATATATGAGATATACATATGGGGAACAAATATATTAAAATAAGTTGTATTATGTATATATAGGAAATATATATATATATGAATCAAATAATTTAAAAGGGGTGTATTATGTATAGATGTGGGATATATCTATATAAGAGCTCAAAAAAAAGGTATGGTTGATAAATGCAATTTAAATACCTATGTTATCCATATATATATATATATAGGTCCCAAAATATATGTATTGAATATCTATAATGGGTTCAAGAAAATAGGTATTGAATATTCATGTGCATTAAATAACAGTATTGAAATGTATACAGGTTAAATGGTCAATATCCTTAATAAGAAAGAGATACTAGATGATGGAATAAACTTTACCAAGAGGGAAATGAAATTAAATCCCTGAGCTCATTATTCCAAAGTGGTACCTAGGGTTCACTGTGAAGGTTATTAGGAAAAAAACTTAGTATTCAGATAACCAGATGCATAAGAGTGAAATCCAAGCTCAACAACAAGGAGAAGAAAAAAAAAAAGGGTGATATTTCCTTAAACTAGAGGTGTGACAAATGGTATCGGAGCACCGGTTACAAAAATTGGGCTGTCAATTTTGTGCTCACTACTTATTACATATTTTGTTTTTTTTAGTTTTATGAACTTTTGCTAATCTGTGTTGTAAGTGTGTACAATTGAAATGGCTGAAGGTGAAGGTATTTATGTGGATCTGCGGGATGAGTTTGCTACTCCAGATCCCAATGCCCCGGTAATAGCTATGTTGCACAGGCTGCAACGAGAATTGGCTGAACTGAGAAGCCAGAATGACATGTTGTCATCAGCCAGTAAGGAGCAGGAAAAGCTCATCAGAGAACTAATTTTAACAGCCCAGAAGGCGAAGGTTCGGAAAAGAGGAGATGGATGAGTCTCGATGATGATGATGTCGCTTATACATCAAAGACATAAACAAGAAAGAGAATTACAGGGAGAATTTAGAAAGATCAAACCCCTTCTATGAAGGGGAGAAGGAGGAGACAATGGTTGCTGAACATGATCAAGTATTTTCAAGTATATGAATATGAGAGCAATCTGAAGGCCACATTAGCTGTGTATCAGCTACAAGGAAAGGCTACACTGTGGTGGGAAGAGACAAAAATGGTGCATGCCATTGATGAAAAGACAGTTACTTGGGAAGATTTACAGACTAAGTTGAAAAGTCGTTATTTGAATGAACGTTATTATGATGATAAATCAAAAGAATTCCATGAACTTAGGCTAGGACAGCTCACTATTGATGATTTTGTCACTAAGTTTACAAATTTACTGAGGTATGTCCCTTACATTAGGGAAGAAAAGGCAAAAGTGCAAAGGTTTTTGAATTGTTTGCCTACTGTGTACAAGGAGAAAATTGAGTTTGATAACCCAAAAACCATGGATGAGGCTATTAGAAAAGCAAGATTTACAAGATTATGCTATCGCCATGTCGTGGTAAAGCTGAACAAGGGAAGAGAGCTGTCATCATGGGTGAGTTCAAGGTGAAAAGACAAAAACCAGCATATCTAAGGAATTTTGGCAGAGATCATCAGCGGAAAAAATTTAATAAACCAAAAGAAAGCCATACTGCTCAGTCCCAAGTGGCTTCAAAACAAGTAGAAGGGAACAATAAAAAGGAAGGGACAGTCAGAATGAAGGAAAATTTGAAATGTTGGGGCTGTGGAGAACCCCATATTTTGAGGGACTACCCCCATCGAAATATTCATATCATCAGCAGAGAGCGAGAGGCAACAACAGTAAATGACATAGCCAGAAATATACCAACTATCAATGCAGCCTTGGAAAATCGGCAAGCAGAACATCAAGCAACCATGGTGGAAATGGAGGGTAAGATTTCTGACCTACCTATTACTGTTTTGATTGATCCAGGTGCTTCTTTGAGTTACATTAGTCCTCGAATTGTAGAAAAATGTAAAATTAAACCTGAAAAATTTCAGCAGTCATGGTTGGTACAGCTGGCTATTGGAACTAAGAGAAAAGTCACACATAAATTGCCCAAAACAACAATACAATTGAATGGCTTTAGAACGGAAGTAAATTTGAACATATTGCCATTAGGATCATATGATTTACTAATAGGAATGGATTGGCTGGAAAAGAAGAAAGCCTTGATGAACTGCTGGGATAAAACCCTGCATTGTGTAGATGAGGAAGGGAAACCTTTTTCACTAAAAGGGAAACCAAAATCCATTTCAATAAGAAAAATATCGGCTTTACAATTAAAAAGAACAACTAGAAAAGGATACCAAGTCTATGCAGTGCATATAGAAGAAATAGAACAGCAAACTGAGGAAGAGTTACTGGATGCTATACCAGTCATTAGAGAATTTAAGTGAAGTGCCCCAAGAAACTTTCATCTTCCCCCCAAAAGAGAGATTGATTTTTCAATCGATCTGGTACCAGGAGCAACACCTGTTTCCCGAGCACCTTATCGAATGAGCCCTCATGAACTAATGGAACTGAAAATGCAATTACAGGAATTGTTAGATAAAGGGTATATCAGACCAAGTGTGTCTCCTTGGGGAGCCCCGGTGTTATTCGTGAAAAAGAAAGATGGAACGTTTAGGATGTGCATTGACTATCGTCAACTGAACAAGTTGACCATTAAGAATAGATATCCACTTCCTAGAATTGATGATCTGTTTGATCAAGTGAGAGGGGCCTCAGTCTTTTCCAAGATAGACCTAAGGACTGGGGTCACGCAAGCCAATTGTAGAAGACACTTATAGTAATATTTCAAACCAAGGCGGCATACGTACTAGGATCGTTCTTTTTGTTTGACGAATGCCCGCCACGTTTGGTGGCTGAGCAACAAGAACAGCTAGTATTTGACAATGTTCAGTCACATAGACATACCTGTCTATTAAATGAAGATGAACATAAGGAACATCTGAGAATAGTGTTGCAGACGTTGAAAGAAAATCAGCTATATGCCAAGATCAGTAAATGTGAATTTTATAAAGATAAAATTCAATATTTGGGTCAAATCGCTGATCCTGATAAAGAGTTTGTTGTATGTACAGATGCTTGCAGAGAAGGGCTGGGAGGAGTCTTCTTGCAGGAAAATTCAGTCATTGCCTATGAATCTAGGAAATTGAAAACTCATGAACAGAATTACAGTGCATATGATTTAGAATTTGCAGCTGTTATCCATGCTTTAAAAATGTGGAGGCACTATTTGCTAGGGAAGAAGTTCACATTAATGACTGATCATATTAGCCTCAAATATTTTTTCTCCCAAACTGACCTGAATGCAAGACAAGCCAGATGGTTGTCCTTTCTAAGTGAATTTGATATGGACATAAAGCATATCAAGGGAAAGGAAAATAAGGTTGCTGATGCATCAAGTAGAAATGCTTGTCAACATCTAAACAGCATGGGGAGTAGTGCCCAAATGGAGATAGAGGAATTGGTGGGAAAAGCAGCCTATCAAGATCCCAACTATGAAGCACTCTTGGTGCAACTACAGAAAAAGGATAAAACTGATTTCACTAAAAACCAAAAAGGGCTGCTCTATTACAAAAACATGTTGTATATTCCAAATATAGAGTCATTGAAAAGAGAAATTCTAGATGAATATCACAGACAGCCCTATGCAGGACATTCAGGATATCAGAAGATGTTAACAGCCTTGAAAAAGAAGCTGTTCTGGCCAGGAATGAAGAGAGATGTGGCAGAGTATCTAAGTAGGTGTATGGAATGCCAACTAGTCAAAGTTGAGCATCAACATCCAGCAGGGCTTCTAAACCCTTTGCCAATTGCAGAATGGAAATGGGACACAGTTTCCATGGATTTTATAACAGGACTACCTAAAACCAAATATCAACATGATTCTGTAATGGTAGTAGTAGACACTTTAACCAAAGTTGCCCACTTTATACCAGTGAAATCTACTTTCGGAACAGCTCAAGTAGCAAATGTTTTCCTGAAGGAGATAGTAAGGCTTCATGGCGTTCCCAAAGTAATTGTTTCAGATCGAGATGCTAAATTTACAGCAGCATTTTGGAAAGGATTGTTTGCAGGAATGGGTACTAAGTTGAATTTTAGTACTGTCTATCACCCTCAAACAGATGGGCAGACAGAAAGAACGAATCAAATTTTGGAGGATATGTTGCGAATGTATGTGATGGATAGACCATCCAAATGGGAAGAGTATCTGCATTTAGCTAAGTTTGCCTATAATAATAGTTACCAATCCTCTATTAAGATGAGTCTGTTTGAGGCACTCTATGGGAGAAAGTGCCGTACTCCCTTGAGCTGGAGTCAACCAGAGGATAAACTGATGTTGGGACCAGATGCATTACAAGAGATGGAAAGAATTGTCAAACAGATACAAAGAAATATCAAGACAGCACAAGATCGCCAGAAAAGCTATGCTGATAAGAAAAGAGTGCACCGAGAATTCAAAGTGGGGGATCATGTGTATTTACGCATCAAACCCAAAAAGAGCACACTTTATGCTGGAAGTTGTGCAAAACTTGCACCTAGATATTGTGGGCCTTTTGAAATTTTAGAAAGGGTGGGACTAGTGGCTTACAAGATGGCCTTACCACCCCATGTTAGAGTGCATAATGTGTTTCATGTTTCATTATTAAAACGATATGTGCATGATGCTTCTCACATAATTGATTGGAATGTTGTACAGGTGGAACCAGAAGGGGAGTTTCTGCCAGAACCGCTTCAAATATTGGAGCGGGAAGAAATTGAATTGAGAAACAAAACGGTGGCCAGAGTCAAAGTGCAGTGGAAGCAATTTACTGCTGAAGAAGCCACCTGGGAAAGGGAAGCTGAAATGATGGAGAAATATCCATTTTTGTTTAAATGAACTCTAGAAGTCGAATAATAACACCGAGGACTGTGTTTATTTTCAGAGGGGGAATATGTAACACCCCCAATTTGTGTGATGAATTTTTTTAAAGTTAGACATTTGAACTCAAATCCTAAGGGGGTGGACCCCAAGGGATAAGTGTGGTGTGAATGTAAGTTCATATTTTATTTGAAGAAATAAATTAAATGATTGTGCATTTGACCAAGATGAGTATGAGAGATCACTTGCCAAATCCATGAGGATGGATAAGGCAACAAATCCCCAAAAATCTTTCAAAAATCCTTGAAAGAAATTTATTTAGATTTGAGGAGAAATCTAAATTTCCCCAATGAAGAGGAGTAGTTGGGAAGAGGTGAGAAAAAGCTGGAAAAGCTGAGGAAAAGCTTAAAGCAGCTTTAAAGAATCCCAAGATGGGAAGCCTAGGCTAAACAGGAAAGAAAGCATCCTGCTATTCTGGACGCAGAATTAGAAACATGCTTTGGGGAATTATGAGCTTAAATAAGTTGCTCCTAAGCAGATCAGGGGTTGATCTGTTCTAGGAGGTGATCTCTGCTCGGGGGTGAGTCCTGGGAGACAAAGAGGACTCTAAGGTTGGGAGGTTGGTCATTTGCAGATTGTGGTATGTTCTGAAATTTTTTTTATTCTATTTCTGGTGGTATGAATTGACTACATATAGAAAAATAAATTAAATGGTGTGTTTGATATTAGTACTACATTTAACAGAATCCATCCTAAGGCATTCACCTTCCAGATTCTGTTTAGTTGTAGACCAGAAATCTATAGAGTAGAAACCCCAGAAACTCTAAACCAAGGTTGGTTTAAATCTGAAGTTACTTGGCCTCTACAGATGATTAATTTTTGTTGTGTTCCCTGTAGATACAAAAATGAGATGATCTGCTTATGTTATACTAGAAAAACATTATAGCAGAACTACAGTTACATGGTACCAATCTAAAAAGAAGGAAATGAGATGCTAATATATGGTCTTCAAAATAGTGTTAGAAAAAAATAAAATTTAATAGCAAGGATTCTGAATTCTTATAAAATCACAAGGAAAATCTACAAGGGTTATAGTACTCATAGCAATTATAGGGTACTTTGTATTTTAAATTCAGTTCAAACCCTTGAAACAATAATATGGCATTAGAGTTACTCTATGCTGAATTGCATAGCATAAATGGAACTATCAAACACATATATATGCCTTTAGAAAAATATAGGTATATATATATATGGTAACAAGTAGCTATAAAAATCCAATTAAGCCTTTTTAACCTCTACCACATATGAGATATATATATATGAATTTTCATATGTCACGCGGACAATATAACTACAAATCTTACATTTAAACCATCTATATTAAGAAGGGAACATTAGTATCGAAATGGATTTAATATGTGTTGAATATACATTATCGAATGAACTCCTGAATACATATATGAGCAACTAGAAAATATATCTATATACTAACCTCGTATCATATCAAATAAGTTCATTAAAATAATGCGCAATACTCGAGGACTATTGAATGTATAAATGTATACTTTAAAAGGAAAGAGAGAGCATATGAGCCGCGGTCTAGAATAACAGCATTTCACATGCGTCTGCATAAAACAATAGTAAACAGGCCGCGAGCTGAACCTAAGCTCGTTCCAGATAAATTGCAATACTTATATAAGTGAGAACCCCGGAAAATAATACAGGTAACGAAAGCAACAGTGATAAACTTATCTCAAATATTGATTCCGAGAAAGGGTTATAAGAAAGGACTGCTTTACGAACTATGTAGGTTCTGTGTATTCGTATTCAAAGAGTCATTATTATGAAGATTTATAATTTGGTCAACCAACCTAAGGAAGGCCGCGACATCTCAGGTTTTATATATATTAGACCAACATAACAAAGCTATGAAATAACGTGTTAACAGAATTGCCTGGCAATATGAGAATGTGAGGTGTATGAGCTTCATGTAATAGTTAGGGCTTATCGCCACGCATGAAACTGATAGTATCAAGTCTATTATGTCTACAATTTCATTCCACGGGAGTTCATCAGAAAAACCACAGCTATAAAGAGATTTAAATCGATAACCCATAGCTATAAACTCGGCATACAAGTGGCCATGGAACATGAGACGAAATGGGAAGGGTGAGCGTTTCAGTTGGTAGAGAAAACGAAATTTTTTTTTTAACCCTCATGCTCCATGAACCAATTTAGAGTAATATAACATAATCAGAAAATTAAACATTTGCACATTGGGCATGTGCATCAACTCTATGAGTATGGCGAGTAGCTACCGCTACGCAATATTAAAAAGTTTCATTAGTAACAAAGGAAGTAGACTCGGTTGGTCATGGCCAGAACAGGAACACCATTACCCACTTTAATCAAACTCCTGATACCTACATATTGAAACAATAAATTCGGCACGAACTTCTCAAGTCCAGATTCAAATCAATGGATGCAGTTAAGATTAGGGTCGGCGGGGTTATTTAGCCTCTCGGCCTGATAAACAACATAGCGTTCGATTATATAGTTTCTGAGTGACTAGAATAGGTAACCATGAACATAAATAGAGAGAACATATGTAAAAGAAAAGCCCAGAATCGTAAGATAACAAAGAATACTCTACTTCGCCTCCCTTGTTATGAGCGGGGAATCCACCCCATATTCAATAATAAATGGGTAAATGCAACTAACAAGCACCGGAAACATATATTACCAGCACGAAGTTGACCGGAGAAGGGCGCGGCATTCAGAATCCAACTCCACGCTTTGCGTTATCTTTCCCAATCAAGGATTCATTCGCTTCAAATGCGTAGTAGAACCAGTATGATAACCTTTGACAAGGAGCAGGCGCGGTAACTGTACCAAACCCCAAGCGTTACCTAAATATAGTACACAAAATTCTAAATGAGTTCGGCTGATATAGCAACTGGAAAGGAGAATCTGTGAAAAAGGAAACATAGAAAACAATTTGATACAGTATGATAGTAAAGAAGCACTGAGGATAATAACTATACGAATAAAATAGATCTACTTCAGTCCTGAGCCGAACATGATGCACCAGCCATACAACCTGCGGCCAAGGAAAGAATCCTTCCTCTACATGGTGCTGCCATAGTCGCTATTGACCTGCGCAACCACCGATTTGGAACCCTGCAGATTAGAAAATCAAGAGATGAAGGAGTCATGCCATAGAAACCACGTTTTGAGAAGATGAAATAGTAATGGATAGCGCTAGGATTAACTACAGGAAATCCGCTGAATACTTACCTCGAACTCCTAAAGGTACACGCAGAAGTTGTCCACAGGCTTAGCGTAACAGATGAGGGCGCTAACCCTAGTCGACACCGATCGAGGTTGCACAATTCCTGAAAGGGATTTAATCATCATGACAATCAGATAAGAAGTACCACTGCGTAGTAGTTGCTGTCTTTTCTGGCTTAAACGCTAAGTATTGTGTCGGAGGGGTTTCAGACTGAGCCATACTCTCAGTACCTACTGAAGTAGTTCACGCAACAGGCCCCATAGCCGTGAATGACACCCGTCAAGTTCACAAGCAGTGGCGCCGATGGGTGAAATATCAAAATTCTCACAACACGAGCGAACCATAAACCTTAGGTACCTTTCAACCGTTCTGCGCAGTAGAACGGACCACGTTACTCCTTCACCTACACGAAACCGGTTTGGAGGGTCGCGTAAGTACTCGTACCCCAGAGATCGCGTGCTAATGTGGCCGGATGTCCAATTGAAACCTGTACACAATACGGAACCAAAACTAAATGCATTGTATTATACACACACCAACCGGGGAAAACACTAAGAAGGATACGTAACAAATCAAAGGACACATTAGATATATGCATTTTATGTATATATGATACATATATATATAGAGGTGTGTCTATAATTCATAGAAGTTAAGGGTGAAGATATGTATGTGTCGCCCGATGATTATCAAAGAATGTGTGTTATATGTATAAATATATTTCATAGGTGGGATAAATATATGAGATATACATATGGGGAACAAATATATTAAAATAAGTTGTATTATGTATATATAGGAAATATATATATATATATGAATCAAATAATTTAAAAGGGGTGTATTATGTATAGATGTGGGATATATCTATATAAGAGCTCAAAAAAAAGGTATGGTTGATAAATGAAATTTAAATACCTATGTTATCCATATATATATATATATAGGTCCCAAAATATATGTATTGAATATCTATAATGGGTTCAAGAAAATAGGTATTGAATATTCATGTGCATTAAATAACAGTATTGAAATGTATACAGGTTAAATGGTCAATATCCTTAATAAGAAAGAGATACTAGATGATGGAATAAACTTTACCAAGAGGGAAATGAAATTAAATCCCTGAGCTCATTATTCCAAAGTGGTACCTAGGGTTCACTGTGAAGGTTATTAGGAAAAAAACTTAGTATTCAGATAACCAGATGCATAACAGTGAAATCCAAGCTCAACAACAAGGAGAAGAAAAAAAAAAAAAAAGGGTGATATTTCCTTAAACTGGAGGTGTGACAAAATTATTGAAATTCAGGTCAGATTTTCAAAAAATTCGACAGGGATTTTTCTAAATCTAGTTTATCGTTATCAAACTTCAATATCTTGAGTGCTCTAAAAGTTTTCGATAATGCTGAATCCATTTCCATCATCAAAAACATGATTCAAACACTCATATTGCAAGATTTCTTAAAAAAAATTATCCAAATACAAAATAAACAACTCATTTTGAAATCCACTATCCTGACACATCTTTGCCATGAAACATCGAACTCCATGCCACATAAAATCCACCTTTTGGTTGGATTTTAGACATACCTACGTTGGTGGATGGGGGAGCCACGTAACAAACGTACATTTGTGGGAGCATTTCGTAGTACATCTTGTTGTGACCCATCTCTCCACGTGCCTTCACATTTAGACTTGACTCGATTGACATTATCAAAACTGTGACACTTTACCATATGTTTAATATATGGTTTCACATTATCTGTCCACTCAAAGTTTGATCACATAACGTTTTCAACCTACAAATATACCATGCTTTATACCATAGTTATATGGTTTTTAAAACCATAACCCTTTGCGTTAATGTGCCACCTGTGACATTTCCGCTACAAAAGTTTATATTGACTCCAATGTTTAAAATATGGTTTTTTACTTGCACCAACATTTTATAACATGATAATTATGCTCCATGGTTTATAACTATGTGCTTTAGTTATAATATTTTTGACCATAAGGTTTGTGCGCCCACCTTAGGTTTCTAACATTTTTGTACCAACATATATACATATGTCATGAAACTCAAGATTTTAACACTATACCTTGGTATAATGTTCACACTTCACACTTTTTTTTAATGTTCTTGCATTGTAGGTTTTAGACTAAAATTGGATGCACTTACTTAGAGATTCACATTGATGATAACATGTCGAGCTGGAGCTATGTCACATGACGAAATATTTGGTGTACCTTTATTGCGACAAAAACTTCAACGGACATTTTCTCCCTCGTTCGGAGTCCAAATGTGATTCTGGAGATACCACCGGAAATAGTGCGTCAAACCCTTTAACCTGGCGCTAGTTTCGTAATCAATTGGAACAATAAAACTCTGCACAAGTCGAAAACAACTTTTCCACCTAGGACCATCTTGGTCATCAACATATAGCAATATTCTGATTTGACTTACAAATCCATTCGGGATCATTAAAGTAATAATGTTAATGTTTTAACAGTGATATTTAATTAATTATTATATATTTAATAAATTAGTAAATTAATTATCATTAATATTTTAATTAATTATTTAACTAATATTATATATATATATATATATATATATAAATTAATTAATGTGATAATGAGTGATGTTTTGGGTTAATTAAAGTTTGATATTATCAAATAAAATAAACATAAATTGACCAAGTATGAATGCACGCATATTTAACTAACGTAGTTAACTATACTAATTATGCATTAAATATTTTTTAAGTATGAATTACGATTTTAATTAATATATAAATATATAAATGTTAATAAATAAATTAGTTAATATTATTATTAATGAATATTAACAGATTAATTTAAATATTTTTCAATAAATATTCTAATTAATATATTTTAAAACATTTTGATTAATGAAATAATTTAATACTATAACAATATAACAACATAAAAATAAATATGTAAATATATATATATAATTCAATAACAATATAATAGAAACTATCTCAAATTATATGTAAATCAATAACCATATAAAATAAAATAAAATAAATATAATATATAAAATTTTCAATTAATGTGAATAAAAAAATAAATTTCAAAATCAAAATCCTTATTTACTTTTCCATCCTTAGCTTCAAAGACAAACAAACTCCAATGACAAACAAACTCCACTAATGATTAATAAACCATTCTCCAAAGGGTTTGCTCGCTCTCCGTTAAGTTGTTCGGCCCCGTGAATGTTAGTAAAATCAATCAGTCTTAATGTTAGAAGCCCTTTTTTTCTGTAAATTTGATCATCGTCTAATTTTTCATGCTTTTCGGCGACATAATTGTGATCACAGCTCCAGAGCACTAATTACAAAGATTGTAACACACATCGCATCTGTTAAGACGTAGGCCGTGAGAATAACGTTGACAAAGACTGCAAGTTGCATCTGACGATGGTATCTATGAAGGTGCAGGTATCTTCTCCCGAATTCCCCGGTGGAATATCTGACACGTAACATTCCACAACATTAGTCCAAACCCTTCCCTCCTCCACGAACTCATTCAATGCGGTGACAGACCAATAATTCCGAAGGCGGTGCTGTCCTCCCAAAACCCTAAAACTGAGAATGTGCTTCTCCTCGTCCAAAATCTCGAGGCGCTCAATACTGTTCTTGGCTGGAAGCCCCGATACGACTTTGACCTCCCGCACGCATCCCACCTTCACATCTCCCTTGACGGAACAGCTGGTAATGCACCCTCTCCGCTAAGGACGGTTATTCGAATACTATTAATCATAGTTACCAAATTCGCCCTTACAGGCCGAAAAAATACGAAAATTCAGAGATTCGATTCGTACATCGAATAATTCGATAAAAAATCAATTTGTTTGATGGTAGGTTCACGTCATGGTTTCTAATTTATTAGATAGGATTTTTTAATTTCGAAAATGCAGCAACTTAAAGCTATAATAGATTGCTGTAATTAGGTTCACGTCATGGTTTTTAATTTATTAGATGGATCTTTTAATCTGGGTCTTTTTGGTAAGTGTAGCAGCTTAAAAGATATAATAGATGGCTTCAGATAGCAAATGGAAATGGAAAGAAATGCAAATGGAAAAGTTTAGAGATTGCAGTAGGAAATGAAAACTAATGTTTCTGAGTTTTTAATTTTAGCATGGTTTAAAAAGCCCAGTTAATCTATTTCATCTACGACTCACAATAAAAATTAATTTATTTTTGAAATATATTTATATTAAAAAAATTATGAAAATAAGTTTTGAATATTCAATTTTTAAGTTTAAGATAAAATTACAAAATAAAAATGGATGTAGATTTGAGTTTTGAATATTTAATTTTTAAATAAATATTAAATACAAAAAAAATTATATAAGATTTGAAAGTAAGGAAAAAAAGCTTTGAGTTTTGAAAAAAAGAGAGATTTTGGAGATAACAAACAAGGATGGTTATAGTTTTGGTTTGTAAATTGTAGTTTTAAAATTGTTTATATTGATTAAAATGATTAAAAATTTAAAATGAATGAGAAAAAAATGACAAGCCATTATATGAAAAATATATAAATATATTTAAATATTTAAGAAGTATAGTCTCAATTTAATTTTTTTTTGTAATTGAAAAATTTTAATTCTAATTTTTATCGTATTGTACCGAATTTGAATCTGAATTTGGTAAATATGCTATTAATTGTTTTCGACGAATTTGGTAACTATGCTATTAATTGTTTTCGACGAGGATGATAAACATGCAACATTTAAGTATACATGCAAATTCATCTCATTGACGATTAGCACTTCCTTTTACTATTTTTTTAAGTTTTATATTTCTCAGAGTGTTTTAAGATAAATTTACATCTTTAATAATGTTTAAAATTAGTTTTATAATTTTGATTGTTTTTCTGTTGGTATAATTTTTTTTGAACGTAAAGATTTATTGGAGACAGCTATGAGATTTTTCAGTACTTTTGTGTGAAATAGTTATGACATATATATATTTTTAATAGTTTTATATTGGTCATTTCTTTTTATATTTTTTATATTTTATATTTTTATTTATATTAAATCAGGTTTTAGAATATATGGTTGGATGTTTGGTTTTTTTTTTAAGTTTAGTAGTGCTTTGCTATTTTCTATTATAAAAAGGGGCAAGTTACAGAATCTAGGTCTGTTGGCCACCTCAAAGAGTCATAAGCCGTCTAGTATTGAAACAATTTGAGTCCTGTACAATCCTTTCAGAGTAACTATATATCACATATAGAAACTATAGAAATTAAATTCTAGCCACAAAATACATATGTCAAAACAAAGAAAGAACTATCAATCATCATGTGAAGATTCTATTGGAGATGGATCTTTCACGCTTGACCCCGGCATATCTACCTGCTGCACCTCTTGTAGCTGTCAATCTATATGGCCGAGACGAACCGATCCATGTTGTTGCGAGACCCGGATTTCCTGAATTGCTCTTTTAATATCTTGCAAAGTTGAGGCAACCTTAGGATCGCCTCCCAATTCATGTATACTCAGTAGATCTTTAGCCAGAACACATTTAATTGTTCAATATGTATGAATGGACGGGTGGAATAGGGAAAGCCTTTCTCTGGTGTTGTGAGGATCGTTGATAAACTCCATTGCCTTTTTCTAGATTGTTATGTCCTCTTTTATGTTACTTTCTCTTTCCCATCCAGCTATCAGATTCTTAACCTGAGGTGGATTCCCTTCATAAAATGTGTTAAAAAGGCTTTCGATGACCTCCTTCTCGGATTTCCTTCCTCGTTTTCCAGTGTGGGTTGTGGTTGTTGTCTGTTTCTATTTCTCTTTTCATTTATCTTTGTTTTTCACCATCTTGGTCCTTGATATTCTTTGACAATGCTTTTCAATTATGTTATCATGATCCTGGTAGTCACCTGTATAGAATCCATAGAACCTTGTGTATTGTAATAGAGTGCCAATAACTGTTATGAATAAGTAACCATTAGAAGGACCCACATACATCATTGTAGTGAGGCCACCTCCAGTCGGGTGGTAATGCGTGGTCACCCCATGATGCATTAACATAATAATTGAAAGAAAAAGTTGACAGATAAGGGGAGGAGAAACTTTTAGAACTACAAGACCTCTACCGAGAAACCAAGACAATGCATGTAGAGTTTCTTGATACTCTGCAGGGTTTCTATCTGTTGCAGTACTCCCCTAGATTGAATCATGCATGAAAGGGAAGGACAATGACACAGATAAACCCCTTTCCGAACCCAAGATCCCACCTTATAGCTAGCAGAAGTCAGATAATCCGAGACTGATAGAGGGGGCCTTCGAGCCATTGGATAATATTGTGAAGCCATCTAGGCCAATTCACGATTCATGGACAAGGTAGCGAAAGAGAATTGAGCGCAACAGACTGAAACTAGAATGACAAAGGTAATAAGACCCACTGAGTAACCTTTGCAACCGACTAAAACCACAATGGCACAAGTATTAAGACCCACAACACCTACCAGACTCAAAACTAATCCATTCGACAGGAGAAAAATGAATCTTAAAAGTGCAGACAGTTCTGAGCAGGTCAAATAACCATTAATAAAATAGAAATGACAACCATTATTGTGGAATTGAAAACCAAATTTAAATTCACCATTCGTAACAGAATTGAGCACAACAGGAATCAATTCAGAAATGCATCCATTATCAAAACATAAACATACCACTTGAGAAGTCGCTGAGTTCCAAGTTTGTTGTTCACCATTGGCTTGCAGCTTCACCTTCTCCATTCCTCTGGAGCTTCAATCGGGAAATACTGTAGATGTTTCCTTCCTTAACGTTCACTATACCTTTCACCCACGGAGGCTATTTCCCAAGCATCTCTGACATTGTTAGTTGGCTTACACATAAGTCGTTGGCGATCATAAATATTGGCATGTTATGATACTGTCATGCAGTCGCACTACTGGCCTTTTCCGTTGGCTTAATATCCAATAACCGTGTCTGGAACCACATTCTTTGCCACCTCACACTATCCTTCCTCCGCGTGGCACCCCGATCGGGGATCTCAATACCTTGACATGTCTTTGTCTATGATAATCTGAAGAGGGTGTAAGTCTATAGTGTGAGCCATGGTTGTCTTGTTCATATCTAGCTGTCCTATGGCATGATTACAAACGAGTTCAGCAGAAAATATGCCACCTCATTTCCTGATCGGCAAACATGAGAGGGTATGAGATAGCCTATTCCTTTGATAATGAGACTGATTTAATTGATAATTCGTGTCATCCTCCAGCTTTCATTGATATTCTCCCATGGATTTCCCTATTGTAATTCCTACAAGACCCATGTAACCAAAACGAAATCTGCTTCGATGATGATTATGTGATATCGCTCCCTGACTGCTATCTGGAGGCCTTGTTTAACCGCCAGAGGTTCAGCTTCATTGTTGGTGGAAAACCCTATCTCCATCGCATATACTCAACATATTTAATCTTGTGAGTTCCTGATTATACCTCCCACCCCCACTTGTCCTGAATTCCCTGTCGAAGCTCCATCGTAATTTAATTTGAGGAACCCTTGTTGAGATGGATGGAACTTTTCTTAGGGGTTCTGTCTTAGCTATTTCATTTTCCACAAACTTTGCGCCAACATTTGTGGTTTAAGGTTGAGCATGTCGAGGATTATATCCTTATTTGCATTGGCTTTCCAGTCATCATCTGTCCATTTCTCCACTAGGATCGTTTCTCTAATGTTTTCTTGAATAATATGCTAGATTTATTCTCTTTGGCATCTCTCATCCTTGAAAATTCTTTGATTCCTTTCTTTCCATATATCCCACAACATAAAACCCATTAACAACCTCCTTGCTCTGTTTAGTACTTCACATGTATATCCTCCATTGCTCTAGGTTACTGTTGTTTTTTTTATGCTGGTGTTGTCTCGGTCAGTTTGTTAGAGACCATGGCGATAATCATCCAAAGTGAATCAAGGACTACACGTATTTAGAAGATGATTTATACTTTCAGTATGTTCTTCACACATTGTGCACTGCGAAGGTCGTTGCATCCCTTTTCTTTGCAATTGGTCACACGTAAGAAATTTTTTATGACTTACTAGCCAAAGGAAGTATTCTATATTTGGCGACTTCTTGGTTGAGCATATTTTTTTCCATATTGGTACTGATATAATGTGTATCTTATTAGATTTGATATAGTAACCATATTGCATTGTGAAAATTCCTTTAGTTCGATATCCCCATCTTAGATTGTCTTCTCCTATTACCATCATCAATTTTCTTGTTTTCATTTTTTTTTCATAGTTTTTCCATTGATTGGTGTCTAGATCATAAGGCCAATGTGGCTTAAATTTCCAGCTCCTCAATTTCTCTTCACTCCCCCCTCCTTAAATAATTTGATACAAATTGTATATTTGGTTGAGTGGTAAACAGGAAAATCTGCCCAAGATCTAGGCAACTGAATAATTTTTCTCTTTGTTGCCATGAGTCTTCCCAGAAAATTTTTGTTGTGCCTCCCTTAATTTCCTAGAAACTATTCTCCCATATGAAGTCTCTATTTTTTGCTGCTAGGTTCTATCTATTGGATCCTTTCGGAGTTAATGAAACTTTAATTTTACATGCAATGGTATCAGGCATGGCATATTTCCTCTGCTATATAAATTTCCATAATTCCGGGACTCCTTGTAGCCATATCCACCATAATCTAGCACCTGTTACCTGATTCAAGATATATGGGTCTTCGAGACCCAAGCCCCCTATTTTTTTGATGTTCATGAGCTTTTCCCAAGATAAGCACACCCATTTTCGAGTTTTTTTAGAGCCCTACCACAATTTCTTTTTATAAATTTTGACTATATGGGAGCATATTGTTTTAGGGGAACCCAAACGATATAACGAATAAATAGGGATTGATTGGAGAACAAATATTAAAAGAACTATCCTGTTAGGGGCATTAAGAACCCTGAAAGCCCAATTTTGAAGATGATGTTGCATACGATTCAAGAGATATTTCCAGCCTGAAACTCTAAGAGAATTACTACTGAGGGGTATACCTAAGTATTTCATGGGGAGAGAACCTAACTAGAATTCCAGAGTGTCAGACAAGAAGCGTTGGATATATAATTAGTATTGAAAAAGTAATCATTTGATTTTTCATTATTAACGACTATACCTGAGGCCTTCATAAAATCCTTTAGAACAGATGGAAAGACATTGGATTCTTGCAACGTTGCTTGAAAAAAGAGAAGGACATCATTAACAAATTGTTGATGAGATAGGGTAGTATCGAGACCTTAGAGATTTAACCCCTTTAGTTGACCATCGTGAATTTAAGATTTGATATGACGCCGAAGGCCTTCAACTGCTATAATGAAGAGAAAAATGGATAGCAGATCACCTTAACAAAGCCCCTGGGCAGCATTGAAAGGATATTAGGGTATAACATTTAACAAGATAAAGAAGTTAGGGGAGGATATAAATGAAAATATCCAGAGAATCCATCTTCGATCAAAGAAAAAATGTTCAAGCACCTCCTTTAGATATGACCAACTCAAACAATCATATGCCTTAGAAAGATCTAGTTTTATCATCATACCTTTTGTTTTAAGAGTTCAGAGAGAGTGGATAGCCTCCTGCGCAATGATTATCCCATTCAAAATTTGTCTTCCTTTCAAAAAACATGTCTTTTCTAGCGAGATAAGATTTGGAAGAATGGGTTTCATCCTATTCACCATAATTACCGATAAAATATTATAGATGAAATTACACAATGCTATTAGTCTGAAACTTGCTGGAAAATTTGTGTTTTCCTGCTTGGGAATAACAAAGATAAAGGTTGAATTAAGGGTTGTGTATATCTGACGTACTCGTCTAGATTCCTCTACCATTTCAAGAATATCTGTTGCTATGAAGGAACAGGCTACTTGAAAAAATTCTGTAGTAAAAGCATCAGGGCCCGTGGCTTTATTTTTTGGCAAATTCCTCACTACTTCTTCCACCTCTTCAAAAGTGATTTCTCGGAGAAGAGCTAGGTTTTGATCTCTGGTAACTATATTAAGTATATTCCTCATGATGTGGTTCATAGTTGCTGCTCTATTATTATCAGGTTAGGTTAGTATCTCTTCGAATTAGTTGGCCAATAAGCTTTCCATCTCATTATGTTGGAGAACTTGATTTACTGCAGGGTCCTTCAGAGAGAATATCATGTTATGTTGTTGACATTACATCATTGCTTTGTGGAAAAAAAATGTATTTTTATCCCCTTATTTGATCCACTGAATCCAAGACTTTTGTTTCCATAGCACCTCTTCTTTGTTTCTACGTTCTTCTAGTTGACTTAGAATGTTACCTTCCTTGAGGGCTAATTCGTTAGACCTGCCATGTATAATCATCTACTGCTGAACTTTCTTCATTTTTCCTTGTAGCCTTTCCTTTTCCTGATGGATGTTTCGAAAGTAATTTTTATTCCACTTTTTTATTTCTTGTTTCAAGTGTTTCAATCGTAGTTTAAACAAGTGCATCCTATTCCTTCCCTGGATTGGATTTTTCTCCCACCATCCTTTAATTTTTTCAAGAAAATTGGAATCTCTTACCCAGAAGTCTTGAAATCGAAATGGCTGCTTCTTCTGGCATTATTTCATATTTATCTCTATGCTTATTGGCCAATGGTCTGACCTGAGGGTAGGAATAATTTTTGCTTCATAGTATACACCCGCAGTCACGAAGGCTTTAGACACTATAAATCTATCTAATCTTGTTGCCACTTGATGGCCAACTCCTCATTTGTTATTCCATGTGTACATGCTATTCACTGTGGGTATATCCACCAGTCTAAGATCATTAAGTAAGTCCCAAAATAATTCGATCTCCGGCTCCTCCCTCCTTAGTCCTCCTTTATTTTCATTCAAATTTATAATCATATTATAATCTCCACCTAAAAACCAATATTTCTCAATATTCATGTTGTTCAGCGTTCTTATACTGTTCAGGAACGCTTCTCTTTCTCCTGGAATATGAGGTCCATAGACTGTGGAAATCAGCATCTTTTCCTTCGTTCCAATTTGTCTAAATAGACCTATGATTATTCAGGGTAGGCCTATCCGAGCTTCTGCCATGATTTCTTCTGGATTCCACAAGATAGCTATACCCCCTGCAATGCCCTAAGAGTCTATTTCCATTACTTCATAATGGGGTTGATATTTTTTTAGAATATCTTCCATTTTGTTTCCTAAGACTTTTGTTTCCTGTATCAATATAACTTGGGGTTTTTATTTCTTAACCCGTCCTTCAGAGATCTCTCCTGTCCTTTACTATTTATACCTGTTATATTCCAGGATATCACTTTCATTTATTAACTTTGGGGAGTTGCTGGAATACCGTTGTTAACAGTAATATCTTTATGGAGTTAACTAACATTCCACCTAACATTTGAATCGAGCCATGCAAGTTATTTCTTTATTTATTTTTACTTCCTTTATTTTGGCTACTGGTTTCCTTTGCATAGGGGTTTGGGTTTTCTAGTGGATACATCTTTTTCAGAGATTGTAATGTGAGATACTGCTCAAATGTTTCCTTGTATAGTTTCTTCTCGTCTTCAGGGATGAAACGATTATCCATATTTGTCTATTCATTAAATAATATTTTTAAAACAACCTCTTCGAAATTTAACTCCTCTCTATTATGCTCTATATCCATTGGTGATTGTTTAAGCGGCTGATCTAGCTCTTCTACCTCATTTGTTTCCTATGGTACCTTGCGCTTTACTGCCTGTGTTTTCTGTGGGGCCTTTCCTTGACCTTCTCATGGAATGTCTTTTCCCTCCTTGGAGCTTTCCCCCTGTTCTTGTAATATCTTGTATCAGTTTTTTGTAGTCTTATGTCTTGGGGTATTGTTCTAATTTGGCTGCTATTTGTTATTCTTTTTTTTATTGGTTATAGTTTTTAATCCGTCTTGTTTTTTCCAGTGACCCTTTGTTTTCCCTTGTTAATTTTCCTTGAATTTGTTCTTTGTTATTGAATGGGCAAGTTTTATAAATATGCCCATATTCATGGCATGTACGGCAGCGGAATGGGATTTTCTCAAAATCCAAAATCTAATGATAAATTTTACCCTCATATTCAAAATCAATTGAATCTAGAAGTAGTTCAGAAATATTCATATACACGCATATATGAGAAAAATATGTATACCTACCTCGTCGTGTTGTTTCTGAAATTTTGACAAAGTTTCCTAGAGAGTTTCTAATACCTTCTAGGATTTCAGGTTCCAAAAATTTATTAGAAGAGCAAATATCTTGACCCATACTAGTGTCCCCAAGAAGTGTTCCTAGTCAAGATTGTAGCATTCCTCCCATTTTCGTAGGAATAGACCCGCATTGTAATAAAAATAACAACCTCCCTCAAAGATCCTTTCTTTATCAAGAAAATTTATGAAGATTACTGTGAAGAACCCTTTGGGGCCAAATTTTAAGTCGATGTGACCCTTGGTTTCCATTTTTCTTGTATGCATTTTAGTAAGTTTTTTTCAGTTGGCCAGATCCCTATAAATTTAAAAATTAGTGCATGATCTTTCATGTAACTTCTGTACTGATCTAATTTTTTTCTGGGATAATAAATCTGGGTTTTTTTTCGCTTGTGGCAGACATTTCCCTATTATTTTTTCTTTCAATTCTGCCCTCAATACTCGTCAAACATTTTGTGGGGGTCCTCCCTATGACCCTACTTGTCTACTGCTTTCTTCACCTTCCGTGACATTTCAGTAGGAGGGGTTCACACCCCCCACCCCCCAATGCAACTACCACTACTGTACCAACATCTTGTTATTACTGTTCCCTCCTAATTTTTCACTTTACCTTGCCTTCCTTCCATTCTTTGTGCTCTGTGCGATATTTTATATACTTACGGAGTATTAAATGTTTAGTTTAAATTTACAATAATATAATAAAATACTAATAAAATATATAATGTTATGTTTTATATATTATTATTATCCAATTTTAGGGTCACGGTCAACCCAGACACCAAATTGGTGTATGAGACTCCTTTCTTTGTGGGATAAGGGACTCAACTCCCCGTAGAAAATTTGACTGCTAAGTCTACTAGCGGGTACATACACTACCCCCTCTGTTTTGAATCTATGGCTTCTTAGGAGGAAACCAGTGCTCTTAACCATTAGGCCCACTCAAACTTTATATTATTTTATTTTTATTTCTTATTAGAATTTTATTTTATTTTACTTTAAGTATTTTTTTATATTTATTAGATTTTTAATTTAAGTTGAATGCATAATTTAGTTTCCATCTATATCATATAAATTTTGGAAAATCAAGTTAATTTTTTTTTTTTTAACTGTAATTTCATATTTGTAAAAATTATATATTCATGGTAATAATAATATATTTTAAAATAAAACCAAAAAAAATGAAATAAAACATAATTGATTATCTTTATAGTTTAAGCTATGTTTTAAACATTAATTTTTTGAAATGGACAATGAATTAAATATTTGTAGGTTTTCTCAAACCACATGTACACATTCACATATATTTTAAATTTATGTGAATGTAAATAATTTTTTTTATATATTTAATATATACATATTTATGTCTATGAGAATTATTTTATGAGGCTTTACCTCATTACACTGTTGAAAATTCACGATAAACACACATCCCTTTTAGCTTTACATATGTTTCCCTTTACCTTTACCCACATTATGAACAAAAAATATTCCATTAAATCTCTTCTCAACCAGTGACTTGGCCAAAGAATTTTTGCACTATGCTGTCATGACCAATTCAACGGATACACCCAATGGCATCAGAGGTTAAAAAATATTGTAGTGTTATAGGGAGGCAAAGGGAAGGGGCACCTGAGTGGCCACACAATACAACTAAAACCATCCCAATTAGCATAGGTTTGAATATTTTTGGTATAATGAGAAATTTACATTCACGATGAGATTCCTTATATTTCAATGCATCTTTAATTCTTAACACAAATTTTAATTTTGATGAGTTAGTGGTTAGATCCGTAGCATTAGTTCGTACTGACACTTATATATATATATATATATATATATATATATATATATTATTCATTCGTTTTCTCTCTTACCCATCAATGCTACATACATCTTGTTCAAACAAAATAAATTAACTTTACTAGTATTAAGAAATTATTTTCCAAATTTCCATCAAAGATGGAAAAAATGACCAGTTTCTAGCATTTTTCACATTAATAACTGAAACATCCATTCATGTGCACAAATTAGTAAGCAAAGTATATATTAGTCTAAAATATAATTAAATAAATGTTCATTCCATGGGATGCTATATAAAATTTTGTGCTCGATACATACACAAAGTTGTGAGATGTTTGTTGAAAACTACATCACTATAGAGAGCGGGGGGGGTGAATCAATAGTGATGGAAATTATAGAATTTTTCTTCAATTAATTAATATTTATCCATACGTGAATAGAAAAAAAAAAACTATAGATCAAAGTACCAAAAGTAAGCATGATACCAAAAAATCAATCAACACAATAAACGCAAGTATGTCTGGTGGAAAACCCTTCACCAAGAAAAAACCCACCCTATTGTTGTTGTGATGCTCAATATTTTATTATACATTGAACAAATTAGACATGGATAATCTCACACCCATAATTCAGAAGACTCGACTTATTTCACATTATGATGGCACCTATTAGACAGGAAATTGTTTCTCTCACGGATCTCTGGAATACCTTCCGCTGAAGGCCACTATGATCAATGATCCTCACCCAACTTCCATTAAACTATCCAACTCCTATTGGATGAAGAAATATCTTCCTTATATTGAATCCTCCAATTCAATGTCTACTATGAAGCCTCCATGCCTTTACTTCCTCCATGTGACCCTCATTTGATATGTTTTTAGAATGGACTCATAAACTTGCTCAACATGAGCACTGCAAAAGCATAACATCAAATAACAATGAAATAAAAAATTTGTAGCATTGACTGTAATAGAAATATCCACACAAAATGTCGATACAGGTTGTAAAAATATATCCTCATAACATTACTCTAATCCACAGTTCAACACCTCAGTCATTGCATAAATATAATGGATGAAATAAACTTCAGGTCACTATTGATACAATTGCAAACTGCTTTAGAAATTCTACAATACAATCCTCACACAGCTTGCATACTCTTCTCCAAGCTCACACTTACTCCACACATGAAAACAATCAACCATACTACCAATGATATTTCTCCAATATATGGATGACCACAAGCTCTCAACCCAATAATTACACAAAACTACTGGGCTTCCCAACTCTATTCATATAATTGATTTGATGTAAATTAAGCTCATTGACTCTATAAAACCACTAACTCCAATTTAATTTTTATATCCTCAATTTTAACTCACTTTTGAATTTCCCATGAACATTTCTGATCATAAACGGAAAACATTTCGAACAAGAATGTCACCAAAACACAAAAATTAACCAACTAACACAAGAAATACGAAGAAAAATTCCTGCAAATGGTCAATCACACAAATGAAACTAGGTCCATGCTACTAGAACATCACATTCACTCCCTTAGGCCTTCCTTCCAATGCCTGTAGCTTTTTAGTATCTCCCACGGTCTTGGCTCCATGTCACTGAGGAAAAAGATGAAGAAAACCAATATATCTTAAATCCAAAACCTATGCCAACTGATGGAACACCATCTTCCGCATTTTATCACACCTCCAAACCATTGTTTCAAGTCTGTAACTCATGAATTAGTCTAATAAAAATTCAATGACATGCAACAAATATTCTACCAACATTAGTACAAAAACCAACACCTGCAGCTTCTCAAGCAACAACCACAACAACCAACGCTTGTAGGAACATCTCCAACCCCTATAGAAGCATCTCCAAGCTCATGCAACAATAACACAATGTCATACAACTGGCTCCAATATTGGTAGAAGAACCTCAAAACATGTAGCCATAACAGAACACATGTAAAATTAATATAATGCCTCTAAGACATGTATATACATATGAAAAACCCATAGCGGCACTCCAACCTCCTATGACAACAACATTTACAATCAACTCAACATGGCAACCTAAATCAAACATCACATTTAGAATCCATCTCCAAATCACCTCCTCTAGGTTTAGTCATAAGTATGTTGACTTCAATCCCAACTAACAAAAGCATCAAGCCAATCATACATCACCAAGCACATGAAAAGAATCACCATGAACCTGTTGACATCAATGCCAACACTACAATTCCAACAAAATCCCCCTTTTGCATTGATGTCAACCTTAATATAACATGTGAGGTTGATCTCTATAATCCAAAATATCACCCTCCTTGACATCAACGAAAAAGGGCCATGTCAATACAAAATAAAATGCCAATAATGTGTCAGATGAGAGAACATTAAAGGAAATTTTAGGCTAAAAGCACCCATGAAATTTTCATGAAATTTCCATGTTATACTATGTAAACCAATCAAAATCCTTTAAATTGAAAGAGTTACATGTAAATATTTTAGAGGGAAAAGAAGAAAAACTACTTTTTTTTTAATTGTATTTTTGGCTTATCTCTTTATTGGTTTACTCAAATGTCAAATGTAGACACTCGTTGGATACAGAATTAAATTCCACATCCAATGAGTACCCATTAGTCCCACCCAAATTTTATATATTATTTTATTTTTATTTTTAGTTTTTATTAGAATTGAATTTTATTTTATTTGAAGTATTTTTTTTATATTTCATATATTTTTAATTTAAGTTGAATGTAAAATTTAGTTTTCATCTATATTATATAAATTTCGGAAAAGTAGGTTAAATAATTTTTTTTTAAATTGTAATTTCATATTTGTAAAAATTATATATTCATGGTAATCATAATATATTTTAAAACAAAACAAAAAAAATTGAATAAAACATAATTTATTATCATTATAATTTAAACTATGTTTTAACCTTTAATTTTTTGAAAGAGACAATGTATTAAATCTTTGTAGGTTTTCTCACACCACATGTGCACATTCCCATATATTTTTAATTTATGTGACAGTAAATAATTTTTTTATATATTTATTATATACATATTTATGTCTATGGGTGCTCTTGTATGAGTCTTTTCCTCACGACGCTAATGAAAATTCATTGTCAATGCCCATCCCCTTCACCTTTACATATGTCTCCTTTACCTTTACATATGTATCCTTTACCTTTACCCACATGATGAACAAAAACTATTCCCTGAAATCCCTTCTCAGCCATGGACTTGGTGAGAGGATTTTTGCACTATGTTGTCATGATTGATTCAACGCATACACCCAATGGTGTCAAAGGTTAAAAACGAATGTAGTGTTATGGATAGGCAAAGGGAAGGGGTACCTTTGTGGCCACACACTATAACTGAAATCATCCCAATTAGCATAGGTTTGAATCTTGTTGGTATAATGAAAAATTTACATTCATGATGAGATTCCTTATATTTGTTGCATCTTTCATGCTTAACAAAAATGATAATTTTGAAGAGTTACTACTTAGATGTGTGGCATTAGTTCGTACTGACACTCAAATATATATTTTATGCATTCCTTTTCTCCCTTACACATCAATTATACATACAGGTTGTTCAAATAGAAAAAATTAACCTCCACACTGATTTATTTCTCATATTAATAAATTATTTTCCAAATTTCCATCACAAATGGAAACGATGACCAGTTTCTAACATTCTCCACATTACTAATTGAAACATCCATTCATGTGCACAAATTAGTAAGGAAACTATATATTAGTTTAAAATATAATTAGATAAAAGTGCATTGCATGGCATGCTATATAAAATTCTGTACTCGATACAAACACAAAGTTGAGTGATGTTTGTTGAAAAATAGATCACTATTGAGAGAGAGGGGGGGGGGGGGTGAATCAGTACTGATGTCACTTTTAATTTTTTTCTTCAATTAATTAATTTTTAAACCGGGCATGAATTGAGACACAAAACTATAGATTAGAGCACCAAAAATAAGCATGTGACTACAAAATCAATCAACATGTTAGGTCCCCATATTACTAGTGTAGTCCCTTTTTATTAGTGTAGCCCCCTTATTGTTATTGTTTTACCCCTGTAACCCCCATATTGTTATTATTGTTCCCTTACATTATTATTGTTAGATCGGCTAGGATTATATTGTGACCCCATGGACACCTATATATATAAGGAGGTTTTTTCATTTGTATCATCCAAGAATTGTTCGTTTATGTAATGTATTGGAGGTTTCCCCCATGAAGTGGTTGATTTCTATGGCTTTGATCTCTCTCTTCTTCTATTTTTGGAGCTGGTTTCATAACATTTGGTACCAGAGCTCTGGATTCAAGGATTTTGTTGCTCTAAACATGTCATCATGGAATTTTAGCTATAAATTTTTGTCTATGAAGGTTCAGAAGTTTAAATTGTTACAAAGCGAAGCCAAAATTTTGAGGAATGTCAAGTAAAAATTTCAGATCTTGGTTCGAAATATTTTCAAGGATATGATATGTGGAAGTTAGGGTTTTTTCAAGCTCCCAAATTTCACCTAAAAAGGTCATCGTGGAACTTTTTCTATAACGCTTTTTTCTACAAAGTTTTAGACACTAAAATTTTTACAAAGAGAATTCAAAGTCCTAAAGCACTTCCTGTAAAAATTTTAGATCTTGGTTCACAATATTTTCGGAGATATGATATGTGGAAGTTAGGGTTTGTTCAGGCTCTTGAATTTCATCTCAAAGAGGTGACCTTGGGAAAGTCATCATAACTCTCTCTCTGAGCATCAGATTGGAATTTTGTAAAAAGTGGCCACAAGTACACGAAATTTTGTTTCCTCTGTATAGATTTCAGATTTGAAGAAGGAAATAGAGACACGTGGAATGTCATACAAGTGCGCTCTACTGAACCAGTCCAAAATTAGGTCATTGTGGGAGATTGGGTATAAATTTGATATTGAAGATCTAAAATCATAGAGATAATTCAGTTTCAATATCGAGCTCCCCAAAAGAAAGAAAAAGGTGTGTATTTATTTTTCGGATTAGTGTGAATTTTTGAAAAATTAGTGTGAATTTATTCCAAGGGCATATTGAAGAATAGATATCAGTATTGGGTTCTAAAATGCCCCCTAAAAATAATTCAACACCCATTAAGCCTTCAAAAGGCTCTACTATAACTAATTAAGATCAAGAAATGCAACATGGGATATCAAAATTACAAGAGCAAGTGAACCAAATTTCACTATCACAAAGAGCAATAAAAAATGAAATGGAAGTTTTGAAGAAAGGTGTAGAAACTAAGATGGATGGTTTGAAGAAAGGCATGGAAGCTAATATGGATGGTTTGGAAACTAAGATAGATGTCATGGAAGTTGGCATGGAAGCTAAGATTGATGTAAAATGAAAGACAACATGGAAAACATCAATAATGATCTAAAAGTAGACATCGAAGGTTGGGCAAAGTTGATAAAAGAAATGATTCATAATGGCGAAAAGATAGTAGAGGAAAGTCATGATGAGAACAAAATAAATTTTAATCGTGATTTCATAAACTGTAATGTTGGATGGAAGAACCACCATATTCCAAGGATGGATATGAGGAAGTTTGATTAGAAGGATCTCGTAACATGGATACTACAGATGGAGCAATATTCTTATCACAATAATGTGAAAAACACACAAAAGGTACGCATTGCAACTTTACATTTAGAAAAAAATACATTTGTATGGTATCGATGGCTTTGCTCCAATAAGAAAATGTCACTTAGTCAATTTTTACGGAGGAAATAATAGCACATTATGAGGATACAAAGAGAAACACCTTCTTTAGCCAATTTACAAATCTCAAACAAAAGGGTTTAGTGGTGGAGCACATTGAGGACTTCCAAAAATTGAATATAAGGGTAACTGATATTCCAGAGGAACACATGATTGATGTTTTCATAGAGACTTTAAAGGATAACACCCAACATGAAGTTCGCGTTTGGGAAACTCATTAATTGGAAAAAACATTGAGGTTGGCAAGAAAAATTGAATGTAAAATTATGGCTACAAGGAAGCCTACCACTCACATCTATAATGATGGAAGTGTTGCTACTCCTATACTTCCACAGCTTGCAAGGTTGACACCACAAAAATTGGAAGAAAAAAGAGAAAAATAGCTTTGCTATAGTTGTGATAGCTAATACACTACAGGTCATAAGTGTTCTGAGACGAAATTATTACACATAGATTGTGAAGAGGAGGAAGAAAATGAACAATAAACTTCAAAAGAAGAGGATATACAACAGGAACCAACCCTGGAAGAAGAAGAAATGAGTCCAACCATATCGTGTAATGCATTGGAAGGAATTACCACTCCTCAATCTCTTAATATAGAACTACATATCGAGAAGAAAAATGTAATAGTGTTGGTTGATTTGGGTAGTACCCATAATTTTATTCATTTTGAAGTAGCCAAGGAATTGAATTTTTCCTATACCCAACACTAGAATGTCAAGTTATGGTTTGAAATAGAGGAACTATAAATTGCTTTGGAAAATGCCATAATATCAATCTAACCATGGGGGAACATGTTTTGAATAGACCAATGCTTTCCATTCCAATCAGAAGTGTTGATCTTGTACTAAGAGTAGAATGGTTACAATCCTTGGGGATGGTAGCTTTTAATTTTCGAGAAATTTTATTGAATTTTTTTTCAGAAGGAAAGATAATCGAATTACAGGGTATTGTAGGGAAGCCAAGAAGGATAATAATCTCTAATGGAATGAAAAAGATTCTGAAGAAATAACAACGACGGGTAATTGCACAATTATGCTCACTAGAAGTTCCAACATCATAATCATCTATTTTTCCAGATCTCCAAAAAAATTTGGGCAATCATTCCAAGGTGGTTTAAACTCCCAAAGCACTCCCAGCTATTCGTGATAATGATCATGCTATTCATTGGATTCCAGGAAGTTTTCCTCCAAACATTATGCATTACAGATATCCTTATGTCCAAAAGAGCGAAATTGAATGTATGATTGCAGAAGTGTTAGAGGCTAGTATAATTCAACCTAGTCAAAGTTCTTTCTCTACTCCAGTAGTATTGGTACATAGCAAGGATGGATCATGGCACATATGTCCAAATTATAGGGATATCAATAAGCTCACTATTAAAGATAAATTTCCCATTCTTGTGATTGATGAATTATTGGATGAATTACATGGTGAAATTTATTTTACCAAGCTGGATCTTCGTTCAAGATATCATTAAATTAGAATGAAGACTAAATATATTCCGAAGAAAAAATTTCAAATTCATGAGGGTCATTATGAAATTTTTGTCATGCCTTTTGGCCTTAACAATGAACCTTATGCATTTGAAGGGTTCATGAATTCCATTTTCAAATTCTTAGAAAATTTGTGCTATTATTTTTTGATGACATACTAACATATAGCAGGTCTTGGAGGGATCATGTTCAACATGTTGAGAGGGTGATTAAACTATTGGAGGAGAAATAATTATATGCAAAAACATCGAAATGTTTCTTTGGAGTACAATAGGTCAAATATCTGGGTCGTATTGTATTTTACGAGGGTGTTAAGGTAGACCCTAAAAAAATTAAAGCCATTCAGGAATGGAAAGTCCCCACAACCATAAAGCAATTGCGAGGGTTTCTTGGGTTAATAGGGTATTATCACAAGTTTTTAGGAACTATGGGAGAATAGTAGCGCCTCTATCAACATTATTGAATAAAGATGCATTTTCATGGACTCCTGAAGCAACTAAGGCCTTTTAACATCTTAAAGAGGAAATGTGCCGAGCACTGGTCTTAACTACGCCAGACTTCACAAACACCTTTATTGTGGAATGTGATGCCTCAAGAAATGGAATTGGTGTTGTTTTAATGCAAGAAGGAAGACCCATTTCTTTTGAAAGTTGTCCAACGAAGGGAAACTAATTACAAAAAGCTATTTATGAGAAGGAAATGTTGGTAATACTACATGCACTAAAGAAATGGTGACCTTACCTAATGGGAAGGTACTTATAGGTAAAAATTGATCAAGATAGTCATAAACATTTTTTCGAACAAAGACTATCTTCAGAAGAGCAACAAAATGGGTCACAAAGATGTTGGGTTATGAATTTGAAATCAGCTACAAAAAAGGGAAGCTAAATGTTTTTGCAAATGCACTCTCAAGAAAGGATTAAGAGGTGGAAACATTGCTTTGTGACATTTCTGTTATCCAACCATATTGGATAACCAAAGAAAGGGATGAATGGAAGAAGGATGAAGAAGAATGAACACTAATTCAAAATTTGAAGCAAGATACTATTACATCTGACACATTTAGTTGGAAAAATGATTCCTTATGGTACAAATATCGCTTATATCTTTGTAAGAATTCCCAACTAGAACAAAATATTCTTTTGGAATCACACACTTATCCTTTAGGAGGACACTTAGGATTTTTTAAGACTTACCACAGGGTGAAGAAATAATTTTTTTTGGATGGCCTTAAATCTAAAGGTTGTGGCAGAATGTTTGGTTTTCCAGCAAAATAAAGTTGAGACAATTAAGACCCTAGGTCTTATATAGCCTTTATCCATTCCAAGTCAACGTCGGGAGGATATTTCAATGGATGTTATTACAATTTTAACTAAGTCTAAGGGAAAGAGTGTCATCATGGTGGTAGTTGATAGAATTACCAAGTATGCACACTTTTGTGCATTATCTCATCCATTTAAAGCAAGTACAATTGTTACTGCATTTATGGAAACAATTCAAAAGCTACATGGAAATCCAATGATTATGGTAAGTGACAAAGATCCCATTTCTACTGTAAATTTTTGGACGAAATTATTTTCTTGTTTGGGTACTCAACTAGCTCATATATCATCTTATCATCCTCAATCTGATGGTCAAATTGAGACACTGAACAAATGTTTGGAAGGATATCTTCATTGTTTTGTATCTGATAAACAACACAATGGGTCAAGTGGTTCCCTCTGGCTGCATGGTGGTATAACACTTCCTTCCATACTGCGGCAAAAAATGACCCCATTAATGGCACTTTATAGGTATCATTCACTATCCATCACATAATATTTAAGAGAAAATTATAAGGTGCAAGTAGTGAATGATCACATCGAGCATCAACAGCAAGTTCTCCAACTCTTAAAGGATAGCCTCAATTTGGCACATGTTATCACTCGGATTGAACCTCAAGCTAAGAAAGGCAATTCCAAGGTAACCTGAAACCACGCTTAGCCAAGTAGCTATCCCTACTAGGCCAGGAGAGGGCTCTCTTTGTATATATCACATTCAAAATGAATTAAGTGAGAGGATATTAGGCTAGGTATAGTAGCTCAAGGTTGCTGATTTTGATTTATGTAGGGTTTTGCTGGATGAGGAGGAGTTAAGCAGCTAGGGCAAGGAAATTATGTCAAAATTTGCAGGGTGTTCTATGGGGCAAGGTAGGTAGAAGGTTTTTACATTTAAAGGATTATTATGGTGAGATGAAGATACTGGTGAGGACTTAGGAAGAACATATAAGATGAATTCTCCCTAAACTTAAGAAAATAGGAAAATTATGCAAAATTTCCCAAAAAAGAGCATGAAAACATCAATTCTGCCTTTCAACTTGAAATTAAGCATATCATAGACATGAAAATGGTTTATGAGCTCACAATAAATTCATACAAATGATCGTAAATTAAAAACTATGTCAAACCATTCATACCACATGGATCCCAAAGAAATAGCTGCAAATTTTTCATTAATGTCTAGGCCAAACTGATACAAAAATGTGTCCTTGAGATTCCAAAACTCCAAGTGAGTCCAAACATTACAATGATAGAATAAATACATCATATATACCTCAAAACCACTCTTCCTATCCTTACGGAATTGAATCCATAATATAGGGATCAATTTTACCTACTCCAAACAAGAATTTGAAGACTAGGAAGACCGAACAATTTGCCTCTAAAAGGGAGGAAATTGATTCATTTGACCTCTAGAGGACTTATCTAATGTATCTACCCTAGATAACAATAAAAACATGAAATTTACATTTATCTTGACCTTTTACATCAACAATTTCTCATTTCCCAAGATAAAAATTCAAAAATTCAAAATTTTTTAAAAATGATAAAAATGGCATTTTCCTGGCAAAAGCACAACGCCATGATATAAAAAGTAACCTCGTTTGCAAGAAAATTTTGGAGGCCTTATCGGTGTCAAAATCAACTCCATGATATCTCATTGGAAATATGAGTCCAGTTTCCAAATCTGCATCCATTTTCCAAGATGGTTCCCACATACCCTATCAAACATCACTTCTACCAATACTGGTAAAAGTGCAACGCCAAGGTCAAAAAGGAGGCAGAAACATGAAAATTTGGTGGTTTTTTGCACTTTTGATGGACCATTTCTCCTCCACATTTTTTGAAACTTGCTGTGGGTTATTTTTTTATCATTTTAAACATGATGGTTGTGACCATTTTTCCATTGGAGGCTCCAAGAAAAAGTGCAGCGCCAAGGGCACTACATTTTTGGCAGATTTTTTGTGCGCCAAAATTGCTCAAAAAATCCAAAAATGCACTAATGTGCCAAATGTGCCAAGAATTGAAAAAATTGTGAGGTTACTTTCTGATCAAGGGCTTGAGGCATGACGAGACACCTCAACAAGTATTTCCGACCTATCTTTTTTCTTTTTCTCAGTCAAAGCTTGAATTTTTGCATGGTCTCGTTTGAGCTTGACCCTTGCAATTTTGTTTCTCATGGCATAGTGCTTTGCCATTTTCTTCTGAATATAATTTTACTTTTTGGCCTCCTCTAACAATCTCTCCAGATGCAAATTGGCTCTATCAAGCCATGAATCTCTATCTCTGCTAATCTCTAGGAAAAGAAACTCACTTCAAGTGAGCTTCTCTGCCAATTCAACTTCTCTCCGTCTCTCACGGGCCAGAGCTCTCTTTAGCCCTATTTTCTTTGGTATTTGCGTTGGAGGTTGATCCTCCTCATCATCAATATCACCAAATCTATCCAAGGTCTCCTCGAATAAGGATTTAGCCCTTTCTGCCTCTTTCTTTGCTTTGATGGTATTTACCTCACTGATAATCTGTGTGGTCTTTAGCTGCTAATTTTCATGCTCAATGAAACCAATCACATATTGTGCTGTATCGAGATTAGCTTGAAGTTCAATAATATTTGCCTCTTTTCTCCTAATTACTACATTGGTGATTCTATCTTCATCCTCCTCATCAAGGTCAATCAAATGAAACTCCTTCTCTGTTTCATGTTTATCCTCCTCCTCCTTAATGATTGTCTCTTTAGACTTTTCCTTGTCATTTTCCACCTGTTTTTCTGGTGAAGAAGGCATCTCCCCTTTCACTCCAAGTGAAGAAAACACATGCCTCTAGCCTCTCTGATAGGTCCTGGGAAATGGATCAACATCAGTCACATTAGCCCAATTTTTCCTAATATCCTTCTCACTACTTGATGCCTCAGTATCATGATGTGATGATGGTGAAATTTTATGAAAATGTGAACAAGTAGGATCAACATGAGGTGAATACATATGACTAGGTGATGTTGTATTAGCAGCAGGCTAAGATGGAGAAGTGGATATGAGAGGATGAGATGATGAAGTGATGCTCTGCTCATGTTGACTAGGTTGAATAGTGAAAATTTCATTTGCAATGAATGTATGCAATGAAATGTTATTTTTCTCAAGCTAATGCATAACTATCATCTTAATAATAGAATGGTGAAAATAATTTTCATTTGATGACTATAATCCCTCCTTTGTACAATGTATACCATCTTATCAATTCTTTGGGAGAGATAGTAGGGTATGTGAAGCATTCTTACTCTATTGAAGTGCATCAGGAGTCAGATATTGTATGAATAGAGTCAAGAAAACCTCCCCTCACAAGTGAAGTAATTCATGATTATTTTCATCATGGGGACATACAGGTCAAGGAGATGAGAGAAAGGGAAATTTTTTTTCTTGTCATCCTTATATCTAGGTTTGAGACATGGTTCATAATAGCTTAGATCAAGGTTCCTTTTTTAAACCATTTTTCTCCCAAATTAGGGATCCTTGTAGCAGCTGAAATGGAATTAGTGGACATGGTAAAACTGACCCCAACAAGAGTGGCCTACCTATCATGAATATTTGTGATGAACAACCTTGTCAAGACAGGGTGATACTGAATCTGTTGCACTTTCTCACAAAACTCAAAACAACCAACATGATTAAAACTAGACACAGTGAGAGGAGAAGCCATGAGTTACTTTGTTGTTATTGGTTCATATCTATTTATTTTCCATCCTTTGTGATCACTTCTCTTTGGTCTTTTTTCCTCACTGACACCTCTATCCTCCTCTTCAGACACCTTGAACTTGAAGGCTTTGAAACCCTAGGGTAAATGGAATGAGATGAGGGGAATGAGAAATGAGATGGATAACTTATAAAAATGAAGGGAATGAGTTTAAATGAAAGCCTAGGTCTATAAAACCTTAGGATTTAACAATATGTGTCACTCATATGTGTTTTAGGGACATGAACAGGGATATAATGCATGAAAATTAGAGGGAAATGAAAATTTGGGTTTCCTAGGCTAAAAACACTTCAAATATTTAATGGAACACCAATTATATGAGAGGAAAGGTGATTTTGTGTGCATATACTATTTTAAAGCTCCTTGGAGAAGTTTTTGAGGAGTTTTGAGCTTGATGGAAGTGTTGCAACTCTTCAAAACCTTCACTGTGCAAAAATGCAGCTCGCTCGACAAAAATGCAGTGCTAAGACAAAAGTGCAGTGCCACTTTGCAAAAGCCTAGTGCCAACGTATTTTTCTTTATGCTTTTCAGGCTAAAGCACAATGCCTCTAGGCATAAGCACAATGTAGGGACAAAAGTGCAGCGCCGAGGTGTAAAAATGCAACACCTTCAAATTTCGACCCAAACTACTCAGAAAACTCAAAAATTTATCCTTTGCTAAAAATTCTTGATGGCTGAATGGAAATAATGAATTTTTTTGAGGTGCTTGATAGGCTTTATAAATTTAGTGGATTTGAAATTTAATTTAAATCACCCACTTTTCTAATGTTCACTTTTCCTCTTTGGCACTGATACTCATTTTTCTCTCTTACTTCTTGGCATTGCAGGCTTGATCAAACATGGAGTTTAGCTTTATTTTCTCACTTAGGCTAGATATGATTTCATTTTGACATCTCGGGATTAAATTTGTCACATATGAAAACACGAAATTAGTTTTGGACAAACAAAAATTAATTACATATTGAATTGTATATCAAAATTTCATTTTAATATAAAAATGATTAGACTAAAAAAATACAACTTTGAAAGTATAATAATTACATAATGATGATCTTATTTAGTCCCTCTCCTATATATGTTGACCTCATATGAATGAAGGATAGACCTTCAGAAATGCAAAACCCTAATGACCTAATGGAACTGGTTTTTTGACCTGACTTTTGAATGAGATTTTGACCTTAAATACTTTCAAGTAAAAGAGAATTTCCATAAGTGTTGTTATGCTCAAGGAGACTAAGAATGATTCAACCAATATGAATCTCAGAGGGAGATTGAAGTTTATTGGCAAGGAAAACCACCAGTGGAACAATTTTATATCATGACCTAATGGAATGATGGAAAATTTCTTCAGAATGGGACACCTAAGATTCACATGCAAAATGTGTTTTGATCCATGGTGGAAGTATAAAAATGCTGACCTAACATCATAAAAACGAGTAAAACAAGAGGAAGATCAACATCGCAGTGAGAGAAGTTTTTATGTAGGAGACTGGGTATTTTTGCGGCTACAAACATACAAAAAAATGTCCCTCAAGCAAGCTAAGAAGGATAATAAATTATCGCCAAAATACTATGGTCCTTACAGGGTTTTGCAGAAGATTGGTACTATGGCATAGATATTGGATCTTCCTACTTCTTTGCGAGTGCATCAATTTTTCCATGTTTCATGCCTAAATAAGGTTATAGGTGACTAACTTCCATTTCAAATAATACTGCCATAACTTGGAACCTATAACAATCACGGAAAAAATAACTTGACAGCTACGAAATCGATCAATTTCAGAGTATCTCATCAAGTGGAAGAACTTACCCACTGAAGATTCTACATGGGAGGATGAGAATTTTATACAGAAGAATCTAGAGCTACTCAAGTGTTGAGGACAACACTTTTGTTAAGGAGAGGGGCATGTTAGGTCCCCATATCACCAGTGTAGTCCCTTATTGTTGTTAGTGTATCCCCCTTATTGTTATTGTTGTACCCCTGTAACCCCCATATTGTTATTATTTTTCCCTTACATTATTATTGTTAGGTCGACTAGGATTATATTATGACCCCATGGACCCCTATATAAAGAAGGAGGTTTTGTCATTTGTATCATCCAGGAATTTTTCATTTATATAATGTATTGCAGGTTTCCCCCTCGAAGTGGTTGATTTCTAAGGTGTTGATCTCTCTTTTCTTCTATTTTTGGAGATGGTTTAATAAGAAAACACAATGGACACAAGTATGTATGGTGGAAAACCATTCATAAGGAAAAACCCCACCCTATTGTTGTTGCGCTACTCAATATTTTATTATATTTTGAAAACATTATACATGTATAAGATTACACCGATATGTTGGAAGAATCAACTTCTTTCACATTATTCTAACACCTATTAAACATGAAAATTTTCTCTCACGGCTATAACTACCTTCCACTGAAGACCATCACGATCAATGATCCTTGCCCAGCTTCCATTGGAATATCCAACTCCTATCGGATGAATAAATATCTTCCTTCTGTTGAATCCTCCAAGTAAATGTCTAGTATGAGGCCTCCATGCCTTCACTTCCTCCATGTGAGCGTAATTTAATATATTTTTAGACTGGACTCATAAACTTTCTCAAAATGAGCACTAAAAAAACATAACATCAAAGCACAATCAAATAATAAATTTTCAGCACATACTGTAATAAACAAACTCCACACAAGTTGCAAAATAATCTCCTCATAACATTACTCCAATGCACACTACAACACCTCACTCACTTCATAAATATAATGGTTGAAATAGACTTCAGGTAACTGCTGCTACAACTGCAAACTTATTCGGAAATTATACAACAGAATCCTCACAAATATTGCATACTCTTCTCCAAGCTCACACTTAGGCCACAAAACAAAACAATAAACCATACTATAAATGATATTTCCCCAATATATGGATGAACTCAATTGCTCAATTGAATAATTACACAGAACTACTGGGCTTCACAACTCTGTTTATATGCTTGATTTCTTCTTAATTTAGCTCATTGACTCTATAAAACCACTAACTCCACTTTCATTTTTATATATTCAACATTAGTTTGTTTTTTAAGCTCTCGTGGTCATCAATTGATGAAGAGGTTTCCAGATTTTCCACAGTGTCACAGAATAATTGTTGCTACCAATGATATTTCTTCTCAGACAAATGTTCTTTGACACTGTGGAAATTCCAGAAAACTATTCATATTTAAATTAATTCTGGAGGTCTGACGAAATTTTTCAATCATAAATGGAAAATTTTTGAACATGAATGTCGCCAAAAAACAAAAAAAAAAAGCCGACCAATGCAAGAAATATAGAGAAAAAATCCTTCAAATGCCCAGTAACACAAATGACACTAGATCCATGCTACTGCAACATCATAGTCACTCCCATAGGCATGTCTTCCAATGACTGGAGCATTTTAGTGGCTCGCACTAGCTTGAATCCATGTGACTTAGGCTAAAGATGAATAAAGCTAATGGATCTTAAGTTCAAAACCTATTCTAACTTATGGAACACCTTCTTCAACATATGATCACTCCCCCAAAACTTTGTGTTAAGTATACAACTGATGAAATAAGCTAAGAAAAAGTCAATGACATGGAACAACTACTCTACCGACCTTAGTACAATTACCAAAACCTACATCTTCTCAAGCAACAACCACAACATCCAATTCATGTAGTAACATCTCCAAGCTCCCGCGACAAAAAAATCATGTCATAGACCTGCCTCCAATATTGGTAGAAGCAACGCAATGCATGTATCCATAACTCAACACATCTAGAAGTAATTTAATGTCTCCAGTACATGTAGATACATATGAAAGACTTGTAGAAAACCTTTTACCTCCTGCAACAGCCACATCTGCAATAAACTCAACATGCCAACCTCACTACAACATCACATGTAGAATCCATATCCAAATCACCTCCTCTAGGTATATTCATAAGTGTGTTGACATCAATCCCAACTAACAAAACCGTCAAGCCAATCATCCATCACCAAGCACATGAAACGAAGCATCATGAACCTATTGGCATGAATTCCAACACTACAATGCCAAAAAGGTACCCCTTTGGCATTAATTTAAACCTTAATATAGCATGTGAGGCTGATCTATATAATCCAAAATCTCTCCTTCTTTGACATCAATGGAAAAGGGGCATGCCAGTACTTAAGACAATGCGAATAATGTGTCAGATAAGAGAACATTAGAGGAAATTTCAACCAAAAAGTGCCCATGAAATTTTCATTGAAATTTCCATGTTATAATATGTAAACCAATCAAAATCGTTTAAATTTAAGAAGAGGTACATGTAAATATTTCGGAGGGAAAAGAATAAAAACTACTCTTTTAATTGTATTTTTGGCTTATCTCCTTATAGGTTTACTCAAATTCCAAATGTAGACAGTCGTTGGATGCATAATTACATTCCACATCTAATGAGTACCGACTATGCATACTTTTGGGAAGACCCACATTGATAAAAAATGAAGATACATTAAAAACGCATGTTGAACACACTTTTTAATGTATATTCAAATTTTATCAATATGGGTCTTCTCAAAAGTATGCATAATGGGTACTCATTGGAAGAAGAATTTAATTTTGCATCCAATAAGTGTCTACACTTGAAATTTGAGTCAACCTATAAGGATATAAGGCAAAAAAAATTAGTTTTCTTATTTTCCCTGCAAAATTTATATCTCTTATTTTGTTATTTAACTAATATTTTATTATTTTTCCTTAGGAGGCCACTTTTAGGCTGAAATTTCCTCTAATGAGAATCCCACTATGATACTCAACACCATGTTGATGCAAACCAAGAAGTGTCTCTTACAAGCTAATAATGTAGAACATGGAAATTTACTACCAACAAATCTCAAAACAATGCCATGCAAACTCTAAAAATGTAACATGATCCTCCTAAGCATGTAATGGAGATGCAATCATAAAATTTTGCTACTACAATAAGATTCCTTTCCAAGTGCAAGGGAATACTCCTGATGACCATGACTCCAACTAACTTTGGACAAGATATACAATGAATTACAATACATACAATGTTTCATGAGTAGATACATAGTTGTGACAAATACATGGGACTAACATATGACTCCTCTACACCTATCACCAACCATGATTCTATGGACCCACGTCTACACCATGCACCCAATGTAGTGGGAAGACATGAAAAATATACAAAATGATACATGATTTCGAATACCATTGACCCATACATAGCTAATAATAAGACATACAAGACACTATGGGTCTCTACATGATAAATGTGCCAAAATGTTGAAAAAATGATAACACGTGGCTTTTACATCCACACACAATGGTGTTATCATTGAAGAGATTTTGAGGTCTAAAATGGGCTTCCTAAGAAAAAAATACAACCAAAATAAAATTTATAAGGACCAATAGGATTCAAGATGATGATGTCAACCATGAGGGATAATTCACAATATTTGGGGTAAAAAGGTAAAATTATTAAAAAATAATAAAATAATACAACTACTTTTTGAACTTGTATTTTCAACTTATCTCCCTAAAGTTTCACTCAAATTTTGAGCGGGAGTAATCGTTGGATGCAAAATTTGGTTCCTCATCCAAGGAATACCCATGTTGCATACGTTCTATGTACCTCGCTAGACGAAAAATGAGAAATACATGAAAAAACTTGATTGCAATCACGTTTTTCATGTATTTCTACTTTTTCAAGTAGAAATTTCCATTGTATGCAACATGCGTACTCCTTTCATGAGGAATAAAACTATGCATCCAATGAATGTTCCCACTTGAATTTTGAGTAAATCCATAGGGAGATAAGCTGAAAATATGAGTCAAAAAAATAGTTTTTTTTCTTTTCCCCCCCTAAAATTTGATGATGTAATCAAATTTTATTTTATTATTTCCACTATTATTTTATAATTTTCTTAGAAGGCCTATTTTATACCTCAAAATTCCCCTAATGGATTAATACATGCCCAAACATGAAATACCATGAGTATATGGAAACAATGAGAAATGAATGTGCTCCATATGGCAGCAGAAATACAATGCAATACATGAAATTTGCATCAAATACATATCCACGTCATGATCAAAAATAATATCTCCATATATAGGAAGCCATATGAATCAAAATAATTCAACCATATGAATATCCAATGCATCATAAGCAACAACAAATAAGTATCCTCATCATAGGTGAGCAACATATCATAAATGACGCATAAGAAACAAATTAGTGAGAAAAAAAATATCACCAAAACCAAACATGTAGAATCCATATATGAACAATAATATATATCATCATCTCTCAATCATCCAAATAAATATAAAAATATGCATGAAAATATCACGAGAAACAACAATAATCATTTTCTCATATCTCATCCATCCAACAAGACATGACATAAACATCAATTATATCATGTAAAATATATGATCTTACTACTATAAGCAAACAACAACAAAATTGTTTCCTACAACATACTCATGACAAATAAGTGCAATAAAACTCCTCCAAAGTTAGCATGATGCAAAAAAACTTCAAGTCCATTTGGAAACACAAATTCTCCCCGTAAATGTATGATCCTCCATCACACCTAGACAATGAAATAAGAATACTACATGGCTGCCATATCATCATTTGCATCAATACAAAATAAAACATGTAGCTATTGCAAAACTATCAATAGATATATATGGTTGATCAACTAAAATAAAGTTGTGAGAGAAATAAATTTGAAATGAAAAGAACAGTTCAAGCCTTAATATCTCCCCCGAACACATGCATCTCTAAAAATGCAGATTTATCATAACTAAGCACTTTCTGATATGATTACACAATTAAATATTTTCATGCAATTAATTATGCAAACATATTATCCCCTTGAGACCATGTAGGTCTCACATTAGATGAAATTTTAGCCTAAAAATGGCCTCCTAAGGAAAAATAATGAAATGAGAGTTATGAATTTTGGAGGAAAAACAAGAAACCTATATTTTTTAATTGTATTTTTGGTTTATCTCCTTATAGGTTTACTCAAATTTCAAGTGTAGACACCTGTTAGATGTGAAATTAAATTCCACATCCCATGAATACCCATTATGCATACTTTTGTGAAGACCCACATTAATAAAAAAAATGAAGATATATTAAAAAACATATTGAATACACTTTTTTAATGTATCTTTAATTTTAATCAATGTGGGTCTTCTCAAAAATATGCATAATGGGTACTCCTTGGATGTAGAATTTATTTATGCATCTAGTGAGCATCTACACTTGAAATTTGAGAAAACCTATAAGGAGATAAATCAAAAGTACAATTTAAAAAAGTATTTTTTCTTATTTTTCCTCCAAAATATTTGCAAGTAACTTTTTTTAAATTTAAAGGATTTTGATTGGTTTACATATTATGACATGGAAATTACATGAAAATTCATGGGAACTTTTGGGCTGAAATTTCCTCTAATGATTTTTGGTGGGAGATCATTGTTCCCCTTTTCTCCTACAAAATTTCATATGTTGATCCTTATTCTTCTTATGTGGTTAGCCTTGCTTATTCTTATTTCTCTCGATGGATATCCTGAAACACATGGGAAACTTGAAATTATTTATGGAAAATATTATCACACACAAAACATCTAATGCGACCAAGGAATAGAGGAATATGTTGATGTCTTCTATTGATATAATTTCCATTCCTTGCATGTTCTATGCAATCAATAGCCCTGTGGCACAACTCATTGCATGAGAAATGGTAACCATAGAAAGGAATATTATAATTGAATGATGCAGATATTCTTTGCATGGATCCTTGATGTGGCTTCTCCTTTGGCTAATCCTTTGTTGACAAGATTGGATCTCTCCATTACCTCAAATTTCTAATATGTGTCCATGAATTCCACAATTATAACACTTTCGAATTTGACCTTATTTTATTATTATGTTTCTTCTTGCATAGTTGAAGATTTTATATTTTATTCCTATCACTGGTTGCTCCAACATTTTCATATTTGTTGGATGATTCTTGAACACTAGTTTTGGACTTCTCTAAATCTTTCCTTACATAAATTAATTTAGCCTTCGATTTTTGGCATTCATTCTCCAACTAATTGTATTACTTCTGCTTTTCATCCAAGCTCCTTTGAATCTTTGCTTCTAGTGCCATTATCTTTGATTCATATTCATATTTTCTATCATTAGAGATTTCATCTTCTTCTTATGAGGAGGATTGATTTTTTATTGTAATAAAAGTAGAATCCTTTTCATTTTATACCATTTCTGAAAAATGAAATTTTCCTCCAATATACAAATTATGAAACTTACCCAACATTTCTTTGGTAGTTTGATAATGCTTCACCTTAATGCTATAATATTTTGAGATACTATTCAAAATAATCATTCTAGCTAAATCATTAGATTCATATTTAACTCCATTTTCAAATAATAGCAAAATATCTTCATGAAGGGATAAAAAATATGAATCCAAATTCAGTTTCCAAGTTGTAAATTTACCTTTGTGAAGCACGAGAATTCCTTTTTGATCCATTTCAGAAAAGTTTCAAACATTATACCAAAAACTCAAAAATCCACTCTCCAATGATCAAGATGCACCTGATATCTCCGCTATGATACCAATTGTTGGAAACTATATCACTGCTAAGAGGGGGGTGGTGAATCAATAGTGATGGTACTTTTAAAAAAATTCTTCAATTAATTAATTTTTAACCATTCATGAACTAAAACACAAAACTCTAGATTAGAGCATAAAAAATAAACATTCAACCACAAAATCAATCAACACAATGGACACCAGTATGTCTAGTGGAAAACCCTTCATCTAGAAAAAAACTACCCTATTATTGTTGCGATGTTCAATATTTTGTTATATGTTGAACAAATTATACATGGATAAGCTTACACCCATAAGCCATAAGAATCAACTTCTTTCACATTATGCTGGAAACTATTAGATAGGAAATTATTTCTCTCATGGAAATATGAACTACCATCCGCTCAAGGCCACCACGATCAAGGTTCATTGCCCAAATTCCATTTGACTATCCAATTCCTATTGGATGGAGAATATATCACTTCTATTAAATCCACCATGTCAATTTATATTACGAAGCCTCCATGCCTTCACTTCCTTCATGTGAGCCTCGTTTAATATATTTTCAAACTCGACTCATAAACTTGCTCAACATGAGAAATGTAGTAACATAGCATCAAAGCACAATCAAATAATAAATTTGGAGCACCAAGTACAATAAAAAAACTCCACAAAAAATCTCTACACAAGCTACAAAAAATATCCTCATAACACTACTCCAATACACACTTTAACACCTCACTCACTCCATAAATATAATGGCCAAAATAAACTTGATCTCATTATTAACACTACTGTAAACTGCTTCAGAAATTCTATAATACAATCCTCACACAACTTTCATACACTTATCCAAGATCACACTCATTCCACGCAACAAAGCAATCTACCATGCTACCAATGAGATTTCTCGAATATATGGATGAACTGAGGTACTCAGCTCAATAATTACACAAAACTACTGGGCTTCACAACTTTTTCATGTGCTTTACCTGATCCAGATTCATCTCATTGACTCTATCAAACCACTAAATCCACTTTTATTTTGATATATTCAACTTTAATTAACTTTTGGAGGTTCCGGGTGAAAATGTGAAGTTGGGTTACATTTTTTCCCTTTTTTGAGAAAAAAATATCGTTTTTTTTCTGTTCTTCAACTTTCTGCAAGCAAATTTTTTTTTTCTATTTAGAATTAAATTTTACGATAAAAAAAAAAGTTGTTAGAAATTTTATTAGCTTTCTATTACTTATTTTTTGGAATTTGTTTATACACATTTGATATTTCACCTTAACATTTCTTTGAGTGTGTGTTATTTAACAATCAAAGGATTCATAAAAGTTCATGTTCAAACGCATTGGTGTATTCTTTGAAAACTTTGTGTTTTTTAGAGAAAAAATGTCTTACAACCATCTAGACAGACTTCGATTTCATTATATTTACGAAACAAACTTATTCATATCATAAGTACTAGAATTTTTTGAACTAATCCAATATGAAAAAACTACATGTTTTGAATATGTTTCAGCTCGCACGAAATTTCTCAACATATTAGTTATAAACTAAAAATCTAAAAACTACCCATTAAAGATGACATACCAATGTAATGCACCATAATCTTTTCAACTTTTTTTTACAATGTATTTTGGAAGATACAAAATATTGATTTCACTGAATCATAATGAACTTCAGAAATTGTTTACACCCATTTTATTACAAAAATAATTAAAATTAGTAAATAGTTATGAAATTCCATCAAGTTATATTTCCTGAAAGTAGATTGAATTCTACAAATCCTTGTCTTGGTTATGATAGTTAATTGATAAAGTTTCATGGAGTTTAATAATTCCAAAGTTGAAGAAATGTGTTTAGAGCGGAGATTCTATGTAATTGTAGACGTGTTATTTTGGCCAAAATTTTAAAAAAGTTTGGTCTATTTTTTTTTGTCCCAACAGCCCGTCAACTCTAACGACACAAAAGTTTGGCCAAAGTTTTTACATAAGTTCAGTCGAAATTTTAATCGACTTTCTGTCGGACAGAAAATTTGATCAAGCCCCTCCAAAAAAACATTTTGCAGCTATATAAATAGCCGAAAACAGAATCATTATTTTCTCATAATTTCGCACATTTCCTCATTTGGGCTGATTTTCCAAAGGAATTTTTGTGGGCTTGATTTTCAAAGGACTCTTTTTGGCTTAATATTCAAAGGAAATTTTTTGGAGGTATGTGAGACCTTTCCTGGAGATAGGTGATTTTTTTCTAGAGGATTTTCGGGTTTAATTTTCAAATGAAATTTTTTGGAGGTATTTTGTTTTTAAACACATTTTTTTTAGAGGTTTTTGGGTTTAAGTTTCAAAGGACATTTTTTGGATTTTTTTTGCGCTTTAAGTTTCAAAGGAATATTTTTGGGCTTAATATTCAAAGGACATTTTTTCGATGTATTTTTTAAAGTGATATTTTTTAGAGGCTTTTTGGGCTTAATTTTCAAAGGACATTTTTTGGAGGTATTTTTTAAGGTGAAATTTTTTAAGAGGTTGGGCTTAATTTTCAATGGACATTTTTGGAGGTATTTTATAAAGTGACATTTTTTTTGAGTACGTGTTTGGATTTGAAGTAAATATTTTATAATGACTTTTTAAAATGTGTTTTTGTCCAACTTTTTAGATGAAATTTTTTTGCATGACTTGGAAGGAAATATTTTCAGCTTCATTTCATTTTTAGAAGACATTTTTTTTTTGGATTTTTTAAAGGAAATGTTTTGGGTTGAAGTATGTATTTTGTGAAAAAAAAATTAAAATGAGTTTTTTTTTTAAATTAAATCTTTTGTGATGTTTTTTTTAATTGAGTTTTTTTCTAAATTTTTGAAGGAAATTTTTTGAGCTTCATACTCAATTATCTTGGGAAATATAAGGAATTGCAAGAGAAACTATCATCGAACAAGAGACCCTGAGGAATGTAGAGAACATGGGATATAATATCTATAAAAAAGAGAGAAGAATGCTCAAATATTGAAAGGGAAAATCAACCTCAACTTGAAGTTGAAGTAGGTACGTAAATGTAAATATTATAAATTTCATATTTAAAATTTGACTAGTGCATTGTGAATCTTAATTTTTATTTGATACTAATTTGAAAAATATTTTTCAATCTAAAGAGAGAGATATTCCTAAAAAAATTGATGATGAGATACAAAATTTTGAAAGAGAAGGTGAAAGAGGTATTGAACCAATGATTGAGGATGGTGAAAATGTTGAAAGAAATTCAAGTGAAAAAATTGAATCACCAGGTATGTATATATATATGTTCAATTTGTATTATTGAAATTATAAATATTTATTAATTTAGTTATTTACTGAATATGTATAGTTACAATGTCCACATAATTCTAATATGTACAGATGATATCAATATCGATGATGAGATTTTAGAAAATGTTGACACTCACACATATGGAGACAAAAACAATTGACCATGTTATACAATATCATGTTAATCACATTATTGATTTGTTATTCAAAAATGAAATTGTGGCAATTCAAGCCAAAATGTTAAGAATTCTCTTAACATAAAATAAATTAAAAGAAGCTACAACTTTATTGTTTATTTGAAAATCAACAAAAGATAAAAAAAAAGAAAGGAAAATGTGATACAAAATATAAATAGTGCTCTAAATTCAATTAGAAGATCTAGAAAGAAAAGTGATTCGGATGCACTTAAATTAATATAAATGGCAGTGGTTTCATCAGGTACTAAAGAGAGTCGCTTGGTAAAATCTATGGAATGAGCATTAGGAACCTCACAGAAAACTTTTCACAAACATAAAAAACTTTAATTGCAAATAGATGTAAATGATGAACTCGCTTGTTGGAGAGTTATTTGTAGGCAACCATACAAAGATAGACTTGGAGAAAATGTTGAGAAAATAATATATGAATATTGGATGAAAAATTCATGTGTTTCACCAAAAGAAAGGGATATGATGCAAAGAAGAATAACACGAAATCAGTATGAAGAACATCCCAAACATTTGCTGGAAAAAACTCAGATAGAGTTTTTCAAAAAGTTCAAACAATAGAATCGTGAAATTGATTCCTTAATCAATGCTTTTCCGTAACAAAAATTATGGTATTTAAAACCTATCATTGTACACGACACTTGTTGTTGTCGTTCTCATGTGGAATTTCAGTTATATTATGACACATTCCTTAATTTTGGTAAAATTGTTTGGAAAGATTCATCTCCACTTTCCACTATCCATGATTTCATATCTCAAATTCTATGTGGAAGAGAAATCCATGAATTATTTTACCAAAAGAAATGTGCTGGTGGTAAAAAATGTGATGATTGTGGAAATTTGACTAAATTTCAAAACAAATATTGTACTAATATAAATGATCAATGATTATCCAACATGAAATTTAAATGGAAGAGATATGAATATATTCATACATCAATTCAAGGTTCAAGTAGTACTACAAATTCTAAAACAATTGATTTACAAGAAGAAGAAATTTTTGTGATAGATTGTTTGAGAAAGTTTGAGGCAGAAATTTATAAATACACCAAGAATTCCCATAGAGCTCAATGGAAGGACCTAAAATTCCAAAAATATCATGAATTTTTTCCACCAGGGATCCTTTTTTCAATAGTTTATTTTTCATAAAACTACACATTTGTTCCACAAAAAGAAATTCAAAGTGAAAACTATCATTCTGAACAAGTCTGCATGCTTGTCCTTATTCTATATAGACATGTTGAATGAAATGTTGATCATATAGAAAGCACTGGTGAAAATCAACATGTTAATAAGGAATATCACTTTTATATCAGTGACGATCGTACAATACATATGTTGTACAACATTCTTTTGAAAAGATTTATGACTCCTTGAAAAGTCATGGAATAAAGTTCAATGAAAATTGGATATGGTCAGATGGATGCGCAGGTCAATTAGAATATTCACGATCATTAGTTTTTGTTGTGCAATCTTCATATGAAAACCCACATTAATATTTTTTGTAATTTCTTTGAGCCTGGTCATGGAAAAGGAGAACATGATGGTGCAGGGGTATGTATAAAATGAGCACTTCGAAGATATCAAATGGACGAATTTGCAAACCGACTTGTATCAGCTAAAGAATTTGTTCAATAGTGCATCGTTGCAATAAGCCATGAGACTAACTGATCAAGGGAAGCATGAAGGTATATTCAATTTAATTTTTATTGGATTTCTAATTTTAAAAAATGCATTTATCACAATGATTATCTTTGATAGTATTTTGATATCATATTTATATTCTTCTTTGAATTTTCCATATAGGTTTTTTTGGCATATTAGGGTTCAAGATTTATATACATCGATTGGAGATCACATTGAAACAGTCAAAGGGACTCGAAAATTGTATTTAATTAAAACAAAGTTCTCCAAAAATGTGTTTGCATCAGATAAAATAAAATATTCTTGTTTTTTTCATGTTTCCATAGACAATACAAAATCCAATGATGTTTGTGAAAACAAAATGTATGTAAAATATTGGCAACATACATAACTAAATACAAAGGGGAAAATGTTCGTTGCAAGCTTTGAAGAAATGCAATCAAAGGAGGCTACAATATCATCTGAAGGTGATCGCGTTTCTGATCTTGTTAAAGAAGGTAACATTTCAATTGCTTTGAAAGGATAGAGAGAAATAGATAATAAAATCAAGTAGACATTTTAATTTTAAACTTAATTTTCCATGTTAATTATGATCTAAATTTAAATGCATAAGTTTGTTTTATTATGTATGAGATGTTTTTGTTGTAGTTGCACCTACTATCAATGATGAAAATGTGAAGTAATATTTGATACATTGCACCGAACGGAAGATGAAATTCTTAGAAAACTATGGTGATAACGGGTTTACATATGACAAAGGGTCTATTATAATAAAAGGTTATTTTTTCCAACAAACTAATCAAAGTGGGGATTTTTTTACTTTCAATACTATGAACCTGATTTCATAAGTTGTCATTATAGCCACTCGGTGTGTGTAACACAAATAAAGTTGATAGAAGTTCAATTAAAGAAAAAAACTAAAATTGAGAAATGGAAAATGTCAAAAGTCGATCATGAACGGATCATTGAAGATGGCATTCCATCGGAATTTTTTTATTGAACTTCCCAAAAATTTCTTCTCTTTGGATTCATATTTTAGAACTTCCATAACTTAACTAAAAATTGTACTTCCTTTTTATGTTATATGTACTCATGTTTTCAGATGTACCTTGTTTTGGTACATGCACAGGAGTAATTTATACATGTGTACACATACACATGTATAGATTGTCTGGTTTTAAGCGATATCATACATTCTTTGGTAAAATTTGTCATAATGTCATTATTTCAAAATGTACATATTTATGTATATAGCATAGTAGATATAATGCAAATTTGAAGTTGCAAGATTTTTTTTTAGATGTGTCAATTAATTAAATTATATTATTCATTCTTGAATGTAAAATTGTGTGGTATTTGTTTTGTAATTTTCAGTTTACTATCAATTGATAGTAGCTTTTCTATGTACATTAATGAAAAATGTTGTGTACTAGATATATATTTTTTAGTGCAATTTTTAAATTTTATGATTTTTTGACACATCTAAGAACATCTATAATTTTACGATTGTTTATATCTCTCTCTCTCTCTCTCTCTATATATATATATATATATATATCGTACTTCAATCATTTTTACATATGCTCAAACATGTACTTCAATCATTTTTGTGTACATATATTCATGTGAAATTTTTTTTGTTTGTAACTTGGGCTAAACTCTATTAAAAGCATGAAAAACTGTATAGAGGCAATGGGTAGAGATGGAAACCAGTGCTTAGCCTATCCCTACCTTGGTAGGGTTCAAAATAAACCAAGTTTGGGGCTCTGTCAGAGAAGGAAACTAGCCCCTTAAGAGTGTCATCCAGTCTTGTAATACAAACTATTCAATGGCCCATATAAAAAAAAAAGAGATAAAGTATATCCTGAGGTGAAAAGAAACATAAGTTAACCTTACTACCGAACAATCATGGTGTGCATTCATCTTCATTCGTCGTCTAGTCCTCTTTCTCTATCAAGCACCCATATTCTCTAGCAAAGGCTTACTTCTAAGCTATGGGAATTCAAGAAGGCTTTGGAGGGGTCGCATGGATGGTGGGAACAACTAGGTACTTTGCATCGTAATCTCTGGTCCAGAAACCATCTGATTCCATAACCCAAATGCCTATCTCCTCCATCATGGGCTCATAACATGGAAGCGGGTTAGTTTTGCTTGGTAAAGGTTGTCCAAATTGCGAAATAGTGGATTTCCTATAGCCTCTTCTACGCTTAGGCTTCTTTGGAGGAAAAAATATCTCCCAATGAATGTTATCAAATGCTTTAGGGGCAAGAACCTCCTGGATGTCAAATGCAAAGCCCTCGGTGGATTCCAATAGCTGGTCGTGTCCATAGTGAGAGCAGCCTGAAAACACACCCTTGTAGCTACCTCTAATGGTTTTTTGACACTGGAACAAGGCCATGCTATGGCTTATGACATGTACATTTTATGATTATCTTTAGATATTTACATCGATATGTCTCGTAATTCAATAATTTTTCCATATATTCAAACATGTTAACAAATATAATGCCAAATTCATTTTATATTTAACAAATATAGTGACAAATAGAGTTCTAAAAACAAAATATGGTATCACAACATGTGATCACATACCAAATGTAGCTCAGCTATCCAAAATATACACATGTATACATGGTTTCCAATTGGAAATTTCCATATAGAGAGATTCATTTGTATTTAAAATTTATAAAATGACAACTTGAGTTTTAAAAACAAAACATTATATCACAACATGTGATCACATGCCAATTTTAGTTCAAATATCCAAAATATAAACATGTATACATGGTTTGTAATTCGAAATTTCCATCTAGAGAGATTCATTTTATATTTAACAAATAAAATGACAACTTCAATTTAAAAAAAAAAACAGTATATCGTAAAACAAAACATTATATCATAACATGTGATCACATGCCAAATGTAGTTCAATTATCCAAAATATACACATCTATACATGGTTTGTAATTAGGAATTTCCATCTAGAGAGATTCATTTTATATTTAACATGTAGAAAATGACAAATTGAGTTTTAAAAACAAAAAGTGATCACATGCCCAATGTCTTTCAACCATGAAAAATATACACATTGTGAAAATGTAGTTTGAAATTTCCATCAAGAGATTCATTTTATATTTAACAAATAAAATGAGAGCTTGAATTTTAAAAACAAAACATTATATCATAAGCCAAAAAATTATATCACAACATGTGGTCAAATGCCAAATGTAGTTCAACTTCCAAAATATACACATGTATGTACATGGATTGTAATTCGAAATCTCCATCTAGAGAGATTCATTTTATATTTAACATTTATAAAATGACAACTTAAAAAAAAAAAACATTATATAACAATCACATGCCAAATGTAACTATCCAAAATTTAAAATGATTCTTGATAAAAGTAAATGTACTTTCAAACTCTATCCAAACAGTAAAATATGTCCAAAATTTGTATCACATGAACAATAAAAGTAGATCTATATCTCTAGTTACCCAAATGATACGAGTTAATACGTTAGCAAAGATATTAATCCAATTGATGTTCTAACTCTTTTAAAGAAGCCTTCTTCCAGTGTTGAGGACAAATTGCAGTGGAAAATTGCTTCCGCAACTGGTTAGTGAATAATACATGTTTAATGTATAGTGTTACAAGTATCAAGTTATATAGAAAAGTAAATATGATTGCATAGATAATACTATATATAAAAGATAAATTGAACACTAGATCTATCAAATAAAATTTTGCAGACATGTGCATTATCGATCAAATATAGATTGATCCAGTGTCTCTGCCAGCAAAGTCCTAAGCCTAATGTTATCCGAAGAATGGGGAACCTATACACAATGTGTACAAACATTAAAATTTAATGTTTTAAAATTGAATGAGAATATAGAACTTCATGTAAAAAACCAAAATGAAAAAAAAAAACTCATGCAATCTGTTATGTTGTTCCCTCTCCATTGTGTTTTGTTTCTCGTCCATTAAAACATCCTCCACAGTAACATCTTCTACAATAAATTGTACAATATAGATGCACAAGTATATATATATATATATATATATATATATATATATATTAAAAAAATTCAAATGAAAATTCATATAAACTAATTTTCAATAATATTAAAAAAAAAATTAGACAAATTTTTCAAATGGTGTGGATGTTCCTATCTCCATCATTCACTCCATTGCTAGAGTCCTTGGAGAATGGAAATCATATCCAAAAACCTAAAATTCAAAAACTTGAAACCTATAAAATAACTCAAGATCTAGATCTCATTTTATAACAAAACATTTGAACTTCAATTTATAACTTAAAAATATACGTCAAGAATCGAATAATTCTGATGGTTGATTGGGCACATCTCCTAAGGGTGGCTCTGAAATAGAATCTTCAAAAACCTAAAAGTAAAAAAAAATTAAAACTATAAAACAACTGAAGATCTAGATCTCATTTTTTAATGACACTTTTGAACTGTAATATATGAGTTAAAAAAATATTTAAGTGAAAAATTGTTCATAATTGTGATGGTGGATTTGGCACATCTCCTAATGAAGAAGAAGGTACCTCAATCACAAAAACATCGGATGGAATCAGAATCTGTTAACATTTAATTTTATACATGTACATGTGTACAAAATTATTTATTTTAAAAATATGTCATCATGTTTCGATATATAATATTAGATTAAAATAATTGTACATTATCATGTTCACTTAAAAAGCACTACCATGTGCCAACATATCATCTTGATGGTGAGAAAACTCTTGATTGTGTGAACTCGGCGCTTCGACAGTGATATTAACACCTTCGTTCATCAAGCATGAGAACTAAAAATGGTGTTCACATATATGATACATTTTTTCTAGATGAATGTATACAAATAAATGTATGTATATATGTATTTATTAAAAATTGTACATGTGTTAAAACAATCACCCTAACCATTAACAATTATCGATCTCATGCCCTCTTCCTCATGAATAATTAGGTCCTACCAACCATTGCAACAATTCTTTGCATATGTTCTGAGATCTTCAACACTCATGTTGTCTATCTCATCTTCTGTATAATACAAAAAATTAGCATGCACATTCTTTCATGCTCTTGATTGATTGAGACAAACATTAATTCCACCCATTCCACTCTAAAAATTGTCAATGATGACATCCCTTGCTTCTTGTTGATTTTGAGAAGTTGCATCCATCTTCGACTACAAAGTTTCCACACAAAGAGGTCGACTACCTAATGGTTTCTCAAGGTGATGCAACTCAACATCACGCTTAGCTCCCATACGGTCAAATAATTGACCATTCTCAAGACCAAAAAATTCAGAGCAAAAGGTCATTATAATTGGGTTTCATTACCAAAAATAATTTTTCTTAAAATAATTTTGAAAAATAAAGCAAAACCTCGTCGTTCCACAGGAATTTTCGATAGGAAGCAAGGTGCCTATCATACAAATGGCCAGCTATATCAGGGTGCTTGAAATAATGCACCTTTAGCATCTTTCTTTTCACTCATTCTTTGAAATTATACATAGACTTGGCCATTTATGTTGTAACTCTTTGTTTAACAACCTCCCATGTATCGAGACCCATGAATTTTTCTTTTCTTTTTCTCATCACTTCTACAAAAGGATAAGTGGTTGGCCCAAGTGTTAGGTACACATCTACTAGTTTGGTTAAAGAGTGGGTAATTATTTCTAAGCTTTCTCGACTCTCAATAGGGAGTTTCAAAGACACAAGATATTTCTTCAATTTTAAATGAAGATGTTGACACCTTTGTAATGTGAATTACTGCATGTTTGTTTCCCAACGTATATGGGAAATTTCAGACGAATAATTCTTGGTTGCTATACAACCTTCCTTTTGTATAACGCGGTATGTCCTACATCTTTTGGAGCAACATTCAGAGAAAAGTTTTCACCCTCTACATCAATATATAAAATTTTGTATAAATAAAAAAACATGTCAAAAAAATTATACAAATTGAATGAAAATAATATTCAGATTGATGGCCACCTGGATATGGTTAGCCAGCATCACGCCCACCCTGAGACTGTTGAGAACAAGAATGACCACCGATTGGTTGAGAATCAACACGGTGACCCATTGATTGGCCTCTGGGGGAATGCATATCACCACCCTCACGTAATTGGCCACCCCCTATTGATGTGCCTCCAGGGGAATGTGTACCACCACCAACCTCACGTGACGAGATGAAATATTCATAAAAAAATATGAATTTATAATCAATTAAAAAATACATTCATACATATAAATACATGTATATATAACTGATTAAATTGCATGAACCATACCACGATTGTGTGAACCATGGCCATGCTCCATTGATGGAGTAGATACTCTTTTCCTCCTAACTCCTAAAAAATAAAAAATGAAATTTATTAAAAATTAATTTAACTCACTAAATTGATAAAAAAATCAAGTATATATGTATACATTTATGTACATGGAGATAAAACTATATATATGGTCAATAAAAAAATTAATTCCACATGTGTACACACATGTATGTATGGAGATAAGATTATATATTCAAATTTTATTTAAAAACATGCACATTTAATATAAATAACATGAACATCCCACGATCCATGATACCCCTCTCTCATAGAGGCATGGGATTCTATTGATATTTTCCTTTAATGCTCCATGATATATATGGATATCTATAGTGGACATTTACAATTACTTTTAAATTATTATTTAAAATAAATTCAAAAGATTTCAAAAAATTAATGTAATTTAGTACACAAATGATGTAAAACACAATATTCAAAGCACTATTGATGTGTGAAACTCAATTTAGAAAGATTAATAAATTCAAAAGATTTCAAAATTGTAATGTATTTTAGTACATAAATTATGTAAACACAACTTTCAAAGTACTAATTGATGTGTGAAAATTTAAACAAATTTTTTTTGAAGTCCTCACACTTTTATTTTATAAAAATGTAAAGTTCACCAAGTTGCACTACCATGGTGGGAGCACACTTAGTATATAATTGGAAAAAACACATGGTCATTAAAAATGATGCATTTATAAGTAAAAACACACATATATCAAATATATGTTACAATGTTGATCAATAAATTTTGAAGGAGAGCGTCTCAACACTAATTCATTTTTGAGAGATGAATATTGAATTGGAATTGCCCCGTATAATAGTAATTCATCTATTTATTCATATTTGACATATGAATATTGAATTGGCATTGCCCCAAAAAATAGATCAGTAGACATCTTATTAACATTTGCACAATGTCTTATTCTCAAAATTTGAAATTGTCTAAAAATATTGTTTTCTCTTCCATGTAGTCATTTTAGCCTCTCCTTCTTAACTTGGTATACGCCCTTCATCTGGTTGCACACAAGCTTAGATTTGGTGAGAACTACAGTTCCATTTGATCCATACTCCCTAGCTATTCTCAAGCCTTCTATCAATGAAATATAATATGCCTCGTTGTTTGTTGTTCTTCCTAATGTATTCATTTTCCTTTGGAGGACCTTGTGAGTCGCAATATTACAAAGAAAATATGTAATCACTTCTTTCCCTGGATTGGGATAGAAATAAACATCTATGCAGCTTCCAAAAATGCTAGCATTTTCCTTATTGCAAGTGCCTTAAATTAACACTATCAAATGCCTTAGAGTTTTTGGAAGAAATTACACATGTACATGGTTTTCCTTAAAGTTTCCCTTATGGGAGAGAGGAGAAATGACATGTACATGATTTTCCTTAAATTTTTCCTTGAGTTTATCGTAGAAAGCATTGATTTTGTGGGATAAATTACATGTACATCGTTTTCCTTCAATTTTATGGGAGGAATCACAACTAGAAAGGACATGCCTTAAAGTTTTCTTTGACTGGAGTTTAAGGGATAAATGACATGTAAATGGTTTGCCTTAAATTTTGCCTTATATTTTATGGGAGAAATGACAGAGAAATGACATAGAAATGACATGTACATGGTTCCAGAAACACTAGAAAATGACTTAAATTTTATTGGAGAAATGACATGTACATGGTTGTCCTTAAATTTTTCCTTGAGTTTATGGGATAAAAATGGGAGGAATGACATGTACATGGTTCCAAAAATGCTAGAAAATGCCTTAAAGTTTATGGGATAAATGACATGTACATGGTTATCCTTAAATTTTGCCTTGAGTTTATGGGAGAAATGGGAGAAATGACATGGAAATTACATGTACATGGTTCCCAAAACACTAGAAAATGCCGTAAATTTTATGGGAGAAATGACATGTAGATGGTCCGTCTTGATGTTTGCCTTAAGTTACAACCATGGAGTTATTTTTTTATATGAGTATTAACATTGGTTAAGAAAACCAAGTATGTGCAAAAGTTTAAATTCGTATGCTTAAATGACATGTACATGGTTCCAAAAATGCTAGCAAATGCCTTAAAGTTTATGGGAGAAATGACATGTACATGGTTATCCTTAAATTTTTCCTTGAGTTTATGGGAGAAATGGGAGAAATGACATGTATGTATTGTTATGCTTAAAGTTTGCCTTCAATTTTATGGGAGAAATGACATAGAAATGACATGTACATGGTTCCAAAACACTAGAAAATGCCTTAAATTTTATGGGAGAAATGACAAGTACATGGTTTTCCTTGATATTTTCCTTAAGTTACAACTATGGAGTGATTTTTTTATACGAGGATGGACATTAGCCAAGAAAACCAAGTATGTGCAAAAGTTTAAATTGGTATGTTTATTTATGAACTTAATTGAAATAAATATGCTACTACAAATGAAAATATAATAATAATTTATACAAGATGGATGTAAACTAATGTTTAATATATGCATGTATGCATGTATGGTGGAGTTGTTGTGTGCATGTGAAATTTGTGTGAAGAGAATTATACTATACACTAGTATTATTCATGATAGGTTCTACAAGAAGGATGTAGACTAATGTTTAATATATGCATGTATGCACGTATGGTGGAGATTTTGTGTGCATCTAAAATATGTGTGAAGACAATTATCTTGCACGCTAGTATTATTCAAGATAGGCTTTACAAGATGTATGTAGACTAATGTTTAATATATGTGTATATGCATGTATGTGTGGTGGAGCTGTGTGCATAAGTACATTACCACAAGTGACAATATTATGTCCTTGGGAGAAGAAATTAAAAATCATGTAATCAATATAAATATATATCTCAATAAGTATCAGATCAATATTAATCTCAATTCATATCCATGTTGGCTAAAAATAAAAGGGCATAAGAAAATTTTACATAATCTAAGTACTTCAGAAAATTTTTAAAATGTTAAATCTATTTCTAAAACAAAAATTTTCAAAATGTTTAATTTGATTCTAAGACAATATTTCACTATATTAACCAAAAATAAAATAATTACATGATACCTTATCTAAATTGCTAACCAATTTATTATGCTAAAAATTATTTTGAACCTCGTGACTATTAGATGGGGGTGAAGATGTTGATATTTATAGGATTAATATTTCTCATGTTTGGGGTGTTGGATTTGTTGTTGCTTCAATGTTGTGGCCATGGCAACTCAACTTCAGCAAATGTAGATCATAATAGCTTCAATGTTGTTTACCATTAGTACTACCCTAATTAATAGTAAGCTGCTTAATACAAAGTCCTACTTTGTAATATCCCTAGTTTCTCTGCTTTTAATAGAAAGTTGAAAAATCCTAAAGAGTTAAATTAGACCCAAAGGAAAAAATTTATTGTGGACATATTTTATTATTTTAATTTAATAAAATCAAAATGGAATTAATTGTGCAAAGAATAGACTAAAATTAGAGATCAGGAATCCAAATCCACGAGGATGGATAAGGTTCCCAAGACTTTCCCACTTCTCCAAAAATCCTTGGAGAAAATAAATTTAATATTGAAAATTAGAATGGAGATAAACATCTAAAAATATACCCCAATAAAGAGGAAAGTTACGGGAAGAGGTGGAATAAAACTAGAAAGAGGAAAAATCTAGTTTTAAAGTACTTTTGTGGAAGAAACAAAAGGAAATCCTAAGGAAAAAGGGAAAACAACATCCTGATTAACTAGACGCAGTTATGGAAACAAGTTGATGGGAAAGAAGGCTTAAATAAGAAAATTCTAGGTAAACAAGGGGTTGTCTACTATTAGAAGGTTTGATCTCTGCTCAGGGGGAGCTCTGGAGAAAGAGCTCATACGTTGGGTGGAAAATAGTCTACCATAATTGGTATGCACAATTTAATTCCTTTTGTATCATGTTTGTGCTATTATACTGAAGTCAATTACTGGTGAAGAAATTAGTTAGATCTGTTTAGGATTATATTATGTGTATGAAAATAATGTGAAAAATTCTAAGTTGTTTTGAACTGTTAGACATGTGCATTTAATAGAATAGTCTATAATAAATATAGCATAGATCTGTAGTGTTGCACAGATAACGATCTCAAGAGTACCAACTCTCAGAATGTCTAAACCTTCATGTAGGTTTAAATATTAGGTTAGGTGAACTATAACAATTAATTATGCCGAATTTAAATACAGTAGAATTATTTTACTAACCATGAAATTATTTTATATAAACGAGTACAAAAGGAAAAAAAAGTATGTCTAATAGTTAATGTGAATTTATAACCTTAGAAACAAATCTTCTACTCTGGTAGAAATTGAAAATCTGGATATTATAACAAATACACAATATTCTGTCAGAATTCTAATGAGGAATTCAAAAAATTGTTAACAGAATTAAAACATAGATTTAAGAGAATATATTACATAAGGAATGAAAATGTAACTTCAATACTAGAGGAAAGGGTATATTTAATTATACTGAGTTATATTAATTCAAAATATTTATATTCATATACATATACTTTCCAATGAAAACTATGTCCAAATAATTATACAAAATTGGGGAACTTTGTCCCATAAATTACAATTGTATAATCTCTCTGAAAATTATGCAGAGGTATAATAACAAAAATTTCCAAGTAGTTTAATGGACCAGCCTGAAAAAGGAAATCCAAAGTTATTACTAGACATGTAAATCGCTAGTAGAGGTGATCAAGCGAAAGAGGTTATTAAAGGGTACATGCACATAATAGAAATAAATAACTTAATACTGAATCATATAATTCTAACTATAACAAAATTGAAAGTATAGATTTCCACAGAGTGTAAGGGATAATTACCTTACTAACAGTCATCGAGAATTAAAGTTGTCGGAAAATAGAAAGCACAGTCAGTAATTGGAAGAGTACGAGGAAGCAATGAATCAACAGGAATTAAATTAAGTTCAAGAATATTCTTACCTCAAACCCGCGATGGACTAACGAGGTAAAATTAAGACACGTGGAAGAGTAAATTCCTATACAAATTAAGGGAACCAAATTATTAGCCCCTGTCTATTCAAATAATTGAAGTTAAACAAAGAGAAATCCTTACAGATGAGAAAAAATAAACGAGTATAATCATTATACAAACAAATAGAGTTATAAAATTTATAAGAATACTAAACAAATAGCACAGTAGAAATCTATAGGATTTCCATAAAGTAAATCGATATTTCTGAACTCAGGATAAGTTCAAAACTATTATCCCTGAGATTTAAATTCTTTCTCAAAATTATACTCTAAACTCTAAATGAAATGGATTAGATGTCAACTAAATTCTTCACAGTAATGAGAGTATTGCCGAAAAAAAATTAAACGAAAAGTTGAAAACTCAATGAAAAATCAACGTGGTAATAATGATGGAAAATAATATTAGGGGGACATGAATTTTACCTATAAGGTATAGAAATTGGCGTAAGGAGGAAAAAATGAGAAATTTCGAGTGCAGAAAAGAGAAGGGTTCCCATGCAGAATTCCTACATATGACCAAAAATGTATCAAAAATTCATATTGTTAAGGGAAAATTTGAAATTACCATGAATAAAACTTAAACTCAAAACTTAAATTATTTTCAAAATTGGCAATATAATTTCAAAAACCATGTACGTTGGTAAGAAATTCATAATCGTATTTGGGGGAAATACGTAGACGAGGATCCTTCGGATTTGCGTTGCAGTAAGAGATTTACTAGTTGAGTTTTCACTTTGACATAAGAAGTTGACCTAGGACCTATCGGTGAAGAACACCCTGGAATAGGGATGAAACCATATCTGCAAACCTAGGAAACAAATCGAATGATTTATAAGCCTAAAGAGTGAGAATATAAAATAAATTCCAACTGAAATGAAAAAAAAATTAGAAAATCCGAGACGTATAAGTGTTTCAATCATATATACACTAAAAAAAAGTATTAATTATGGATTACCTCATAAAATTGACGAGAAGTTAAGAGTGTGACCTTGGCACTATAAACTGAGTTCTCAGCTCAGGAAAAAGTGAAAGTGGTAGGGGATCCGTGGAACAAATTCATAATAGAAACAAGAGGCTCGAAAGAGAGACATAGTAAAACAAAATTTTAATAAGAAACCCTAACCCCAATAATGAAGAGATCGCCATCATCCATGTATAGTAATTCCTACGCTGGAGAATTTCACACATAACTAAAGGGTTAAATCAAATTGAAACGATCCATGTGACTATGGTACTGTGAATTAAATGATCGAGGTTCCTGAGACAATAGTACAACTCATATCTTGGTGTAATTCCATACGGCGCTAAAGTTCCATTAAAATCATCATAAATAACAAATCGTTTGAAATATATTGACATGTCCATAGCTAATGATGTGGAGAAATCATAAAAAAATTAATCTTATAACCTATACATATGAAACTTGGATATATATTTCCATAAGACCCTAATGAAAGCGTGGAAGGCCAATTTCAAAGTATACATTTAAATGCACAAGGCCAAATCGAAAGGTAAGTTCGATCATAAATAATTATAGCTATATCAAAAAGGGTAGATGTGTGATGATATATATATATATATATATATATATATATATATATATATATATATATATCTGTGTGTGTGTGTGTGTTATGTAAGACCTTATTTAAGGTATGGAATATATATAATATAAAGAATGGGGTGGTAATTTGAGTAATTGTTGATAGATTTTAAGAAAGAGATAAGGTAGGGAAATAATTATATTGTAAGTGTTAAGGGAGGGACCTTAACTATTAAATTATCATTTTCCATTGAAAAATATTTGGTTAGTTAATTGACATGAAAACTCATGGGAATGGAGTATTTGGACTATATTCCTAAGGAGTATAGGTCAATAGTAATAAAAACCAAAATAATAGTATTATACTGGAAAATGCTTCAAGTTTTAAATCATGGTCTAATGATACAAGGAGAAGAAATGTCGCTGACAGTAATTGAGAATATAATATAAGTGAAGAAATTTATTGAACAAAAATTTCTCAATTAATTGGATTAAAGGAAAGTAACTAAATTTTTTTTCAGATAATATTTGTCAAGGTGTGACAAAACACATCAAGTCATTGAATGTGAATGGTATTAATTTCATAAATAAGAAAATTAAAAAATTGTTGGAAGCAGAGTTGTTTCAAATGGTATCAGAGCCCGTGTTAAAACACTGGGCCTAAATGTGTGCTCGCACCAAAACTAAACAAATATACACTAATGTTTACTTATGTGTACAGTGAATTAGTGCATAACCGTACAGCTGAAACCATGAGTGAAGGGGATGAGTTATATGTAGATCTAGGTGGTGCAGAAAATACACCAGATCCCAATGCTCCATTGTTGGCCACTATACATCAGATACAAAGAGAAATTATACAACTAAAAAACCCATAATGAAATATTATGACTAGTGAGTGAAGGGAAAGAAAGGTTGATCAAAGAATTAACCTCTAGGACTAGTCACGAAGATGAAGGTTCTGGTAGAAAGTGAAAGGAAAATGAAAACCACTTTGAAGAATCTGGGGATGATGAAGCCTCTAAACATCAATCTATAAGGAAAAGGAATTTAAAGGACAATTCTAAAAAATCAAACCTCCCTCTTATGATGGTGAGAAGGATGAATATGTAGAAGCTTGGATTCTAAACATGGTGAAACACTTCCAAGTTTATGAATATGGAATTAACTTGAAATCCGGGTTAGATATTTACCAATTACAAGGTAAGGCTACCTTGCAGTGGGAAGGAAACCAAAATGGTGCATGTGATAGATGAGAAAACTATCACTTGGGAAGATTTACAAATTAAATTTAAATCTAGATATTTGAATGAATGATACTATGATGACAAATCCAGAGAGTTTCATGAGCTTAGGTTGGGACAAATTATCATCAATGAGTTTGTTACCAAATTCACCAACCTAATTCGTTATGTACCTTATATAAGAGAAGAGAAGGCAAAGGTACAACAATTTTTAAATTGCCTACCTACTATGTACAAGTAGAGGATAGAATTTGATAGCCCCAAGACAACGGATGAAGTTGTGTGCAAGGCAAGAATCAATTATTAGCAATTTAAAGGCAGAAATGAACAAGCGAAAAACTAGAAAAACAAAGCGAAGGGTGACTCTAGTGGAGATATATTAAAACCAGCATACGTAAATATCTTTTGGAAAAATCACCAAAGGAGGAAGTTTATCAAAACTAGAGAAAATTAGTCAGCCCAATCACAAACAGGATCTAAACAAATAGAACAGTAAAAGAGATGGAACTGTAAAAATCAGGGAGCCACTAATGTGTTGGGTTTGTGGAGAACCTCATCTGCTACGATATTGTCCTCACTGAACCATTTGGAACATACAAGTGCTGAGAGAGACAACTATTGTAAATGAAGTGGTAAGAAAAATTCCTAGAATTAGTGATGCATTGGAAGATCATCAAGTTGAACACTAATCAACCACGGTCGAAACAGAAGGTATGATTGCTGAAAAGATTGTTTATGCTTTGATAGATCTAGGTGAAATTTCAAGTTATATAACTCCTCAGATGGTGGAGAAGTGAAAATTAAAATCAGAAATTTTTTAGAAAGCATCGTTAGTTTAGTTAGCTACAAAAACAAAAAGAAAAGTGACCCATAACTTACCAAAGACTGCTGTAAATTTAAATGGGTATGAAATTGAAATCAATTTGAATATTTTGCCTCCAGGCTCCTATGATGTGTTAGTAGGAATGGATTGGTTAGAAAAAAATAAATCCATACTAAATTGCCTATATAAAACAATACACTGTATAGATGGTGAGGGAAAACTAGTGATAGTGAAATGGAAACCCAAACTAATATCATTTAGAAAAATTTCAGCACTTGAGTTGAAAAGGATAGAAAGAAAAGGCTGTCAACTGTATGTTGTACATGTTGAAGAATTGGGACAACAAACTGAAAAAGAACTTGTAGAAAAATTACCAGTCATCAGAGAATTTAAGGATGTATCTATAGATGAAATTCCTCACTTACCCCCTAAAAGAGAAATTGATTTTTCAATTGAGTTAATACCAAGAGCTACACCAGTCTCTAGAGCCCCATACACAATGAGTACCCCACAATTTTTAGAGTTAAAACTACAGCTACAAGAGTTGTTGGAAAGAGGCTATATAACTCCAAGTGTATCTCTATGGGGAGCACTAGTATTGTTTGTGAAAAATAAATATGGTACATTCAGAATGAGTATAGAATAACAAAAACTAAAGAAACTGACGATCAAGAATAGATATCCTCTACTCAGGATAGAGGAGCCACAATCTTTTCAAAATATGATTTAAGAACAGGTTATCATCAACTGAGAATTAAAGATGAAAAGATAAATAAAAATGCATTCATAACTTGATATAGACACTATGAGTTTGTAGTTCTACCTTTTGGGTTGGCTAATGCACCTACTAACTTTATGTTCCTAATGAAGAGTGTCTTAAGTAAATATCTAGAAAAATTTGTTATAGTATTTATTGGCGACATTCTCATATATTCTAAGGATGAATTTGAACATAAAGAACATCTCAAAATTGTCTTACAAACACTTATACAACATAAATTGTATGCTAAACTTAGAAAATGTGAATTTTATAAAGATAAAATTCAGTACTTGGGCCATATAACTTCAGAAAAAGGATTAGCAGTGGACCCAGAAAATATAAAAGCTATCATGGATTGGCATGTGCCTACTGATGTTTCCTCCATAAGGTCTTTCATGGGAATTGAAGGATACTATAGGAAATTTTTAGAAATATTTTTAGCCTTATAATATCCTATCACATCTCTACAGAAGAAAGGAGTAAAGTTTGAGTGGAGAGAAAAATGTCAACATAGTTTTGAACAACTAAAACTTAAACTCACAACTGCTCCTATTCTAAATATTGTTGATCCAAATAAAGAATTTGTAGTATGTACCGATGCTTGTGAAGATGGATTAGGAGGAGTGTTACCGCAAGAAAACTCAATAATAGCATATGATTCAAGAAAATTAAACAAACATGAACATAATTACAGTGTGTATGACTTAGGGTTAGTTTTTGTAATACCTGCTTTGAAGATGTGGAGACATTATCTGTTAGGAAAAAAGTTTGTATTAATGACATATCATGTAAGTTTGAAGTACTTTTTCACACAACTTGATTTAAATGCTAGGCAAGCTAGATGGTTGTCCTTCTTTAGTGAATTTTACATGGAGATCAAACATATCAATGAGAAGGAAAATAATATTTTAGATTCTTTGAGTAGGAATGCTTGTCAAAATTTGAATAGTTTTGGGAGTAGTGCAAACTTTGATATTGAAGGATTGATCCAAGAAGTAATGAGACAAGACCCAAAATATGTAAAACTCCACGAAAAATTATAGAAAAATGAGAGTGGGGTATACTCAAAACTAGAAGGGATTGATTTGTTACAAAAGAAGATTATACATCCCCAATTTGAACTCATTAAAAAGTGATATTCTAGTTGAGTATCATAAAAGACCATATGCAAGACACCTAGGGCATCAGAAATTGATTTCAACCTTGAGAAAGAATATGTTCTATCCACGTATGAAAAAGGATGTAGCTAATTATTTAGCTAGATGTTTGGAATGTCAGTAGGTAAAGGTAGAGAATCAACATCCAGCAGGATTACTGAATCCTTTACCCATCCTAGAATGGAAGTGGGAGACAGTTTCCATAGACTTTATAACCAGATTGGCAAGAACTAAATACCAATATGATTCTAATGGTAGTTGTAGACACATTGACAAAAACTGCACACTTCTAATTAGTACAATATACTTTTGGTACAACTCAAGTAGCTAATGTAATTATGAAAGATATTTTAAAGTTACATGGTATTCCTGAAATGATCATATCAGACAGAGATACAAAGTTTACTTCAGCTTTTTGGAAGACTCTGTTTGGGGGAATGGGTACCAAATTGAACTTTAGTACTGCATACCATCCCCAAACCGATCGAAAAAGTGAAAGAACAAACTAGATTTTAGAAGACATGTTGAGAATGTATGTGATGGATAGACCAACAAAGTGCGAAGAATTTTTTCATCTGCCAAAGTTTTCCTACAATAATAGTTACCAAGCCTCAATGAATATGAGTCCTTTTGAAGCATTTTATGGAAAAAAGAGTCATGCACCTCTAAGTTGGAGTCAACCAAAGGATAAGTAAATACTTGGACCTTATGCATTATGGGAAATGGAAGGACTGCAAAGAAAATTTAGCAAAATATCAAGACAACACAAGACAAGGATAAAAGCTATGTAGATAAAAAGAGAATTCATAGATAATTCAATATGGGTGATCATGTCTACTTGAGGATTAAGCCCAAAAAGAGTAGTTTTTACATGGGTGGCTATGTAAAATCAGCACCACGCTACTCTAGACCTTTTGAAGTATTGGAAAAAGTGGGGTCGGTAGCATACAAGTTGGATTCACATAGTCACATTAATGTTCACGATGTTTTTCATGTTTCATTATTAAAAAAGTATGTACATGATCCTACTCATGTTATTTATTGGAATGTCATACAGGATGAACCAGAAGGGAAATTTCTTCTAGATCCACTTCGCAACCTGGCACAGGAAGAAATTGAGCTCCAAAACAGAACAGTGGCTAGAGTGAAAGTGAAGTGGAGGCACTTTGCACCCGAAGAATATACTTGGGAGAGAGAGGAAGATATGAAGAAAAAGTATCCATCACTGTTTGAAAAGTGAATTTATATTTTGTTTTTGCAAGCCCGAGGATGGTGTTTTGTTTTAGAGGGGGAATATGTAATATCCGTAGTTTATCTGCCTTTATTGGACAATTGGACAATCCTAAAGGGTTAAATTTGAGCCAAAAGAAAAAAATTATTGTGGACATATTTTATTATTTCAATTTAATGAAATGAAAATGGAATTAATTGTGCAAAGACTAGAGTAAAATTTGAGATCAGGAATCCAAATCCATGAGGATGGATAAGGTTCCTCATACTTTCCCAGTTCTCCAAAAATCCTTGGAGAAAATAAATTTAATATTGAAAATTAGATTGGATATAAAAAACTAAAAATATATCCCATTAAAGAGGAAAGTTACTGGTAAGAGGTGGAATAAAACTAGAACGACGAAAAAGCTAGTTTTAAAGTGCATTTGTGGAAGAAAAAAAAGGAAATCTTAGGAAAAAAGGAAAACATCATCATGATTAATTGGACATAGTTATGGAAACAAGATGATGGGAAATCAGCCTTAAAGAAGTAAATTCTGGGTACACAAGGGGTTGTTTACTGCTGGAAGGTTTGATCTCCGCTCCAGGGGAGCAGTGGAGAAAGAGCTCATAGTTGGGTGGAAAATAGTCTACCATAAATGGTATGCACAATTTAATTCATTTTTTATTGTATTTGAGTTTTTATACAGAAGTTAATTAGTGGTGAAGAAATTAGTTAGATCTATTTGGGATTATATTTTGTGTATGAAAATAATGTGAAAAATTCTAAGTTGTTGTGAACTGTTAAATCTATGCATTTAGCAGAATAGTCTATAATAAATACAACATAGATCTGTAGTGTTACACAGATAATGATCTGAAGGGTACCAACTCTCAAAAATTCTAAACCTTAATCTAGGTTTAAATATGAGGTTAGGTGAACTATCAGAATTAATAATGCATAATATAAATATAGTAGAATTATTTTACTAACCATGAAATTCTGTTAAATAAACGAGTACAGAAGGAAAAAAAAGTATGTCTGATAGTTAATGTGAATTTATAACATTCAAAACAAATATTCTACTGTGGTAGAAATTGAATATCTAGATACTATAACTAGCACATAATATTCTGTCAAAATTTCAATGAGGAATTCAAAAAATTATTAACAGAATTTAAACATAGATTCTAGATAACATATCACACAAGGAATGAAAACATAACTTCAATACTGGATGAAAGGGTATATTAAATTATACTGAGTTATATTAATTCAAAGGATTTATATTCATATACATATATTGTATCATGAAACTATGTCAAAATAATTATACAAAATTGGGGAACTTTGTCCCATAAATTAAAATGGTATAATCTCTCTAAAAAATATGTAGAGGTATAATAACAGAAATTCCCAATTAGGTTACGGGACCAACCTGAAAAAGGAAATCCAAAGTTATTACTGGACATGTAAATCGCTAGTAGAAGTGATCAAGCGAAAGAGGTTATTAAAGGGTACCTACACATAACATCAATCAATAAACTAATACTCAAACATATATTTCCAACTATAACAAAAGTGAAAGTATAGATGTCCATAGAGTTTAAAGGATAATTACCTTACTAACAGTCGTGGAGAATTAAAACTGTCAGTAAAATAGAAAGTGAAGTCAGTAATTGGAAGAGTATGAGGAAGCAACAAATCAACAAGAATTATATTAAGTTCAAGAAGATTCTTACCTTAAAACCGTGATGGAATAATGAGGTAAAATGAAGATAGATGGAAGAGTAAAATTCCTGTACAAATTAAGGGAACCAAATTATTAGCACCTACCTATTGAAATAATTGAAGGCCAGGAAAGAGAAATCCTTACAGATGAGAAAAACTAAAAGAGTATAATCATTATACAAACAAATAGAGTTATAAAATTTCTAAGTGTAATAAATAAATGGCATAGTAGAAATCTGTGGGATTTCCGAAAAGGAAATCGAGATTTCTGAACTCAGGATAAGTTCAAAATTCTTATCCCTAATATTTAAATTATTTCTCAAAATTATACTCTAAACTCTGAACGAAATTGATTAGATGTCAACTAAATTATTCATAGTATGAGAGTATTACCAAAATAAACGAGGTTGCTAGATCTAGCCCAGAAATTAAATGAAAATGTGGAATCACAATGATAAATAAACATGGTAATAATGAAGGAAAATAATAATAGGGGGCCCGAATTTTACCTATAAAGTATATAAATTACCATAAGGAGGAAAACGTGAGAAATTTCGAGTGCAGGAGAGAGAAGGGTTTCCATGTGGAATTCCTTCACCTACATATGACCAAAAATGTATCAAAAAGTCATATTTTTAAGGGAAAAATCAAAATTACCATGAATACAACCTAAACTCAGAACTAAAATCATTTTTCAAAATTGGCAATGGAATTTCACAAACCATGCACACTGGTAAGAAATGCATAATCATATTTGGGGGAAATATGCAAACAGAGAGCCTTTGGCTTTGTGTTTCCATAAGAGATTTACTAGTCGATTTTTCGCTTCGACATAAGAAGTTGACCCAGGATCTCGTGGTGAAGAACGTAGTGGAATAGGGATGAACCCATCTCTACAAACCTGGGAAACAAATAGAATGAGTTATAAGACTAAAGGGTGAGAATATAAAAGAAATTCTAACTGAAAGGAAAAATAAATTGGAAAAATCGAGACATGTAAGTGATTCATTCATACATACACTAAAAAAAAGGTAGTAATTCTACATTACTTGAGAAAATTGATAAGAATTTATGAGTGTGACCTCGACATTGTGAACGGAGTTATCAGATTAGGAAAAAATGAAAGCAGTAGGGGAGCCGAGGAGTAAATGTGTAACCGAGACAAGAGGTTGGAAAGAGAGACACAGTAAAACAAAATTGTAATAATAATCCCTAACCCTAATTACTAAGAGATTTCCATTGTCCACGTAGAGTAGATCCTATGCTGGACAATTTCAGATATAATTGAAGGATTAAATCAAACCCGAATGAGCCATGTGATTATGGTACTTTGAATTAAATGAACCAAGTTCCTAAGACAAGAGTATGACTCAAATATTGGTGTAAATCCACACGGAGTTGAAGTTCCATTAAAACCATCATAAGTAACAAATGGTTTGAAATCTATTGACATGTCCACAGTTGAAATAATGACAAAGATGGAAGGCTGTACTTCAAAGCGTGCATTTAAATGCGCGAGGCCAAATTGAAAGGTAAGTTCAATCATAAAGAATTATAGCTATATAAAAAAAATTAGAGGTGTAATGATATATATATGTGTAATGTAACACCTTATTAGTTTTTTTTCTGGTATATCAGGACCTCGAACTTCCTTGGGAGTCCTACGAGAGTTTTGGCGTTTACCACTCATACTTAGATCTCACCTGTGTACTATTGGAAATTTACGAGTTTGCCATAACACTGTTTTTATGACTGTTGTGCTCATTTGTACGAGGACTTGTGGACATTGTTATGGCATTAACCATATATTTTAATTCATGTTGTTATTTTCTTTGACTTACAAAGTCGGTTCAGATTTGGTTTATAATGAGGACGAGTTTCTCGCTGGTTTCCATACCAGGAGTATTTATTTCTAGTACCGATTTTTATTATAATAAATTTAACTGTGGTGACGTATCTCCTTGTAACTTCAAAAATGGTTTCATTGTCTACACATATTGTATCTATAACACTGTTACCGATGAAATAGATAACATGACCTCAAAACGGGAACTCTAGCCCAAAAAGAGTCAAAAAACATGAAAAAACACCCCAAAAACAAGAAAAGTGTATTCCAGAACGCACTTGGTTTTTTTTTAAGGTCAAATTTCAACATTTTATAAAATTATGCTAAAAAAAAAATTGTTTCATGAAAAAAGGATTGAAAAAACACCCTCAAAACAAAAACCAGTTGATGCTGGAATAACAAAAAAAAAAAATTGTGTCATATTTTTGACATTTTTAAAAATAGAAATAACAATTTTTAATTTTTAAAATTCAAACATTAAAAAAAACCTAAAATTTAAGAAAAAAATAAAAACATTTTAACGATTAAAATTTAAAAATATATAGGAATAAAAAAATAAAAATAAAAACTAAATAAAAATTTTAATTCAAACATTAAAAAAAACCTAAAATTTAAGAAAGAAAAAAGAAAATTAAAGATTAAAATTTCAAAATATATAGAAAATAAATAAATAAATAAAAACAAAATAAAAATATTAAATTAAAAAGAAAAACAAGTTAAAAAAAGAAAGAAATTAAAAAAAAAAAAAATATAGAAATTAGATTAAAAAAAAAAATGTTTATTAAATTTAAAAAAAAAGATTTTAAATTTTCTAATAAAAAAATAAATTTAAAGAAATATATTAAATTTTAATAAATTTAAAACTTAAAAAAAAAAAAAACATTATTGAAATTAAAAGTAAAAATTTCAAAAATTAATTAAAAAATAAAAAATAAAAATAAAATACAATAAAAATATTAAATTTAAAAAAAAAAATTAATTTAAATTATAAAAATATATATATTAGATTTTATTAAATTTAAAAAAAAATGTTAATATTATAATAACGAATTAAATTTAAAATATATATATATATATATATATATATTAAAAAAAAATTTTTTCTAAGTGTAACTAATTCTATTATGTATAAGGTTACTAGTACAAAACAGTCACAGTGTCAGCTATGAAAGCCTAAGCACTGTGTTTGAAAGTCAAGCTGTTCACAGAGTGCCTAGACTGCCCATATTGGGAAACCAGTCCTATTAAACATCGAGTCTTAACCGCCCTCGTGAGGGAAACCGGTTTGGAAAGCATAAAAACTAAATAAACATAGAAATATAAGCTATGGTTCAGAGACCACTGATTCAGCTGGTCAGCCCAGCGACAAAAACTAGCATTAAATATGAAACTGAACCAAAAAACCTGGAGAGCAGTGTTGAAGCTAGCCATGAGTTGGTGACGGGGGTTCCTCAATGATTCTGCAACCGAAAAACTCTCTGTTGTCCTCCTTGCCAGAGTCGCTCGTGTCCATGCCACCCGAGGGCGCTTCCATGTTTTTCTGCTGCTCCTGTGGAGAAAGGGGGGAGATAACCGGTGCAGCAGCTGCATTTAAGGGTCCAGGACTCGGAGATAGGTGCACGGGGGCTAAACCAGGAGCAGGGTGGTTGGGAATTTCCTCCCACGGAGTGAGCGAAATGAGAGCCGTGAGAACAGAATTGGAGGCAGTGGGATGGAATTTGAGCTCCGCATGCTGCGAGGTCTGTCGAATGGTGGGGCGAGGAGGGGCAGGGGGGACAGCCCGGGAAGAGCTACCGCCATAGTCATGAGCGGAGGAAGGAGGAGGCGAGGCGTCAACCAAAGACGCTGAAACCGAATCTCCAGCTCGTCGACGTCCACGACCTCTGCCACCGCGCAGATTCTGAGAAGAGTCCGGAGTGTCATGAGTGGAAAAAGTGCTGGGAGGAGGGCGACTATGACCCCGACTGGGGCCTCGTCGAGCCCGCATCCTCTCACGAAGACGCGGCATCTCAAAAGAGGAATGACAGAGGCGAGCTGGAATGAGATGAGAGATAGTGAGAGCAAGGGGAGCAGAAGAATGAACAGAAGGATGGGCGAAGCAGAAAATGTCAGGAGGAGCGGAGAAATCACGCAGAGGCTCACCACGCAGGTCAGCGCCAACCCTGGACAGAAAATTATATAGACAATGCGGACTCTGGCTGAAATGAATACCTGGAACTGGTTCAATGCAGGCCTGCAAAGAGCAGTGCCTCCCTGTAGACGTCTTCACGCTGGCCTCGAGCGAGCCAGAGGTGCAAATACCGAGCAGCGGGGTGGGCGAACTCACCGAACCAGAGGCGTCATCTGTGGCATGCGACTGAACCTCCAAATCTTGCAGCACCGCCATAATCTCCTCCGGATTGAGCAGACCAAGGTTAATGACCGTCACGTGAGTGATAACATTAAGAGCGGAGTTATTGCAAACGCCGGGAGCCATGTGGGCTGCCCAGGCCATTTTCATGGGGAAGTGCGCGAGGTGGCGTCTCTCCCCCGGAGCATTAAACAACCGGATCCGGCGATATATATATTAAATTTTAATAGATAAATGAATAAACAAATAAATTTTGAAATAAAAAATAAATTATAAATATAAAGAAAAAAAAAAACATTGTTAAAATAAAAAGTTAAACGACTGTAAAAATCAATTAAAATTGAAAAATTAAATAAAATATATTAAATAAAAAATAAAATAAAAATAAATTAATTTGAAAATACTAAGTTTAATTAAAAATATATATATATAAAATTTTAAATACACAATTTTAATTGAAATAAGAAAAAATATAAAAATTTTATCTAATTAAAAAAATAATAATAAAAAAATTAAAAATAAAAAAAAAATTATTAAATTCAAATAAATTAAAAAAAAAAATTACAAAATTTACTAAATTTTAAAAAATTAAATGAAAAAACTAAACATAAAATTTAGTAATTAAAAATATGAAATTTTTTTAAAAAAAAATACAAAATTTAATAAAAATTATTAACAAAATTTAGAAAAAAAAAATTTAAAAAAAAAAATTAAAAAATAAAAATAAAAAATAAAAATTAAAACAAATTAAATTTCAAATATAAAAATTAATTTTTTTTTTTAAATTAATTTTTTGAATTAAAAAAAAAAAAAATTAAAAAAAAATTCAAATTAAAAAAATAAAAATATTAAAAATTAAAAAAATTAAAAAATAAAAGAATTTTTTTTATCGTGGTGGCGCCACCAATCGGCCTCCCACGCAGGTGGCAGTGGAGGCCGACCGCTGGGTGGGAGGCCGATTCCAGGAATCGCCCTCCCGTGCCGAGACACTGATTCTGGGAATCGACCTCCCTCCACAGAAGTGCGATTCCCGGAATCGGCCTCCCGCGGCGGGAGGGTGATTCTTGGAATCGGCCTCCCATTGTGGGAAGGCGATTCCCAGAATCGGCCTGCTGCGGTGGGAGGACGATTCTCGGAATCGACCTCAGGGCGATTCCCGGAATCGGCCTCAGGGCGATTCCCGGAATCGGCCTCAGGGCGATTCCCGGAATCGGCCTCAGGGCGATTCCCGGAATCGGCCTCAGGGCGATTCCCGGAATCGGCCTCAGGGCGATTCCCGGAACCGGCCTCAGGGTGATTTCGGGAATCGGCCTCCTACAGCTAGAGGGCGATTCTTGGAATCAGCCTCCCATCGTGGGAGGCTAGGGAGTGTGATTCCCAGAATTGGACTCCCGCCGTAGGAGGGCGATTCCCGGAACCAACCTCCCGCAGCGAGAGGGTGATTCCTGGAATTGACATCTCGCCGTAGGAGGGCGATTCCCGGAATCAGCCTCCCGCGGCGGGAGGGTGATTCCCAGAATCAGCCTCCCGCGGTGGGAGGGCAATTCCTGAAATTGGCCTCCTGTGGTGGGAGGGCGATTTTCGCCCAGGTAGCAGCGGAGGCCGATTGGTGGCACCACCACGATCAAAATTATTATTATTATTATTATTTTAATATTATTTATTTATTTAATTTATTTTTTTATTTTTTTTAATTCAAAAAATATAAAATTATTTTTTTTAATTCAAATTTTTTTGTTTTAAATTTAATTTGTTTTAATTTTTTTGTATTTTTTTTAATTTAATATTTTAGATTAATTATTTTTTAAAATTTAAAATTTATTTATTAAATTTATTAAATTTTAATTTATTATTATTTTTTTTCAATCTTTTAGTTTATTTAGTTTTTTATTTTTAAAATTTCTAAATTGTTTCATTTAAAAAAAAAACAATAACTTTATGGATATTTGTTTTTTAATTATTTGTACGTGGTTTTTTTCATTTTTTTTGTTTTTTAATGATAGTTTTTTTATTTTAATATTCTTTTTCAATTTTAAATTTTTTTTTTTTTTTTTTTAAATTTGTTTTTTTGTTAATTTTAGAATTTGTATTTTTTTTCTTGTTATTATTATTATTATTTTAATTTTAATTTTTAAATTTAATTTTCTCTTTTGTGTATTTTATTTTTTTAATCTAAATTTTAATTTTGTAATTTAAATTATTTTTAAATTTTCTATGTTAATTTTTTTTTTAATTATATGCTTTTTTAATAACTTAGAAAAAATTGTTTTTAATGTTTTTTTTTTTTTTGTCATTTCTTTTGATATAATTTTCGAATATTTTTGTTTCTTTTTGTTTTTATTTATTTATTTTTGTTTAATTTTTTTTTTACGAGTTAATTTTTTTTTTACATTTTTATTGGTTTTTTTTTATTGTTTATATATATATATATATATATATATATATATATATATATATATATATATATATATATATATATACTTAAGTTTCTCGATTTTTATTACCAACATGAAAAAAATCAGTCACTTCAAAAAAAGGTTGATGTCGATTGAAGATGCTTCTCAATTAGCATGAAAATCACCACTCTAAAAAAAAAAGTTGATGCTGCATCAATACGTTTCAAAATTAGCATGAAAATCACTAACATTTTAAAACAAATATTCATAATTCATAAATAAAAATATTATAGTGTTAAAAATGTGCTAAAAAAAAAAAAGTGATTCTGCATCACCACTTTTCAAAATCGGGTGCTTTTTATGCTACGAAAAAAAAGTAGGTAACAATGCGGTTAGCTATTTCATCGGTAACAGTGTTCTATGTGCTAGATGTATATTTTGTGTGATTACACCGTCCCTTCTCTGCAATTTTCAATAATTCTCCCCAAGAGTTGAATACTTAATTTCATAGGCAATTATAACTAACTCTTCTCCTTTTTCCATATAATATGAACATTTAGGTAAGGGCTTGGCATCTTGTAACAATTTTTACTTGCAGCAGTTAACTGATCTTATACCTGCTTCAGAGTCTACTTTCAGTTTACATAATTTCTTTTACTCCTGGTTTTCCCTTTCTATTTAATATATACCATGTTCATGCACTGTCTAAAATACAACACATGTATTGAAAACACATCTATAGGGATAAAATTATATGTCCACTTGATGTAGGTCTTTACATTTGTTCAGGCATATGTATACTTTATTGAAATTATGGAAGGGTTTATTATCACTGAAATACATAGGTGTACATATGGTTTTTCCCTTAATTTTTCCCTAGTAAAATCTTTCATTAGCATAGACTATAATAACATGAGTGTCTGATTTAGAGCTTCTAAATTTATTTACACCCTGTACATATATAAAATGTCACCTGTTAAGTTTCATGTTAAATTTTTGTTCTATGGCATAGGGTTTTAGTCTATTAATTGACAGCCTCTAAATGAAATCTATCTTCTAATTTCGAAGTACTTATCATGCATATGGGTATCAGTCATACAGGAGCATTTGTCAATTATCTTTCTTCAAATCTATTGTCCATAGTGCAGATATAAAATGTATATGTTCACGATTAGCTTGCAGCCTTTTATTAAATGCACACATTTACATGTAGATTTCTAGAGGAATATTCTACTTGTTTTAACACTGTGTAGTCTGCGTTCAGGGCATGTTCACATCACTGTAGCCCTTAGTTAAATCGTCACTGTTATTAAATTAATTTTTTGAATACTGTAATCAAATATACTTTCACTGGTATATTTTTTTTTCTATAACACATGATCTTATTTGATTATATCATTTCCTACCGGGACAGGTTTAAAGTATGTCTAGTTTCAATTATATATGTTCCTATGAGGGTATTCCTACTTTCTTTCCCTATCTGCAACAATTATTTTATTAATTCAGAAGAAGATTAAAGTTAAACAACCAAATCATATTTGGGAATAAGATGTATTCTCAGATTTAAACCACATTGGTTTAGAGTCTCTGTTGGATTCTCCCCACAGATTTTATTCCTACTACTATACAGAGCTGAGAGGATTAATTCCTTCTACACATTTCTGTTAAATGTAGGAAATAACAACTTCATGATTTTAATATAACATAATACCTATAACCATTAACCATATTGCATAGTAATAGATACTTTAACCATTCATAAAATTATGAACATACCACTCTTGAAATTGACCAACCTCCCAACCTTAGAGTTCTTCTGTCCTCCAGAACTCACCCGCGAGCTAAGATCATCTCCTAGAACAGACCAACCCCAATCTGTTCTGGAGTAGCTTATTTCAGATTATGCTCCCCAAAGCCTATTTCTAATTCTGCGTCCAGAATTACAGGATGTTTTTCTTCCTGTTTGCCTAGGCTTCCCTTATTTAGGGATTTTTAAAGCTACTTTATGCTTTTCTAGCTTTTTACCTCTTCCCAACTACTCTCCACCTCATTGGATAAATCTAGATTTTTCCTCAAAAATCTAAATTAGAAATAAATTCTTTCAAGGATTTTTGAAAGATTTTTGGGGAAAGTCTTAGCCTCTTTCCACACCTCATGGATTTTGCAAGTGATCTCAAAATTCTCATTTGGTCAATTTGCACATAATTATTTTATTTATTTTTCATAATTAATAATTAATTACATCCACACAATACTTATCCATTGGGGTCCACTCCCCTTTGGATTAAAGTTCAAATGTATAACTTGAAAGAAAAACATAAAACTAGGGGTGTTACATATTTCCCCCCTGAAAACAAACACCATCCTCTGTATTGAAAACTAACTACCAGAGTTCATTTTGAAAATAGATATGGATATTTTTACATCATCTCAGCTTCTCTTTCCCATGTAGCTTCTTCAGCTGTAAAGTGCTTCCACTGCACCTTTACTCTTGCTATAGTTCAGTTCCTCAACTCAATTTCTTCCCACTCCAATATTTGAAGCAGCTCTGGAAGGAACTCCCCTTCTAGTTCCACCTGTATCACATTCCAATCAACAATGTGAGAAAAATCATGTACAGATCTTTTTAATAACGAAACATGAAACATATCATGAACTTTAACATGGGGTGGTAGGGCCAGCTTATAAGCCACTGGTCCCACCCTTTCTAACACCTCAAAAGGCCCACAATATCTAGGAGCCAATTTTGCACAACTTCCAGCATAAAGTGTGCTCTTTTTGGGTTTAATACATAGGTACACATGATCACCCACTTTGAACTCTCGATGTACCCTCTTCTTATCAGCATAGATTTTCTGTCGATCTTGTGCTGTCTTGATGCTTCTTTGTATTTGTTTGACAATCCTTTCCATTTCTTGTAAAGTATCTGGTCCCAATACTAGCTTATCTTCCGGTTGGCTCCAACTTAAAGGAGTACGACACTTCCTTCCGTAGAGTGCTTCAAATGGACTCATTTTGATGGAGGATTCATAGCTATTGTTGTAAGCAAATTCAGCTAAATGCAAGTAGTCTTCCCATTTTGATGGCCTATCCATCACATACATTCTCAGCATATCCTCCAAAATTTGATTTGTTCTCTCTGTTTGACCGTCTGTCTCAGGGTGATAAGCAGTACTAAAATTTAGTTTAGTGCCCATACCCCCAAATAGACCTTTCCAAAAGGTAGCTGTGAACTTAGCGTCTATATCTGAAATAATCATCTCTGGGACCCCATGTAGCCTTACTATCTCTTTCAAGAACACATCTGCTACTTGGGCTATCCCAAAAGTAGATTTTATAGGTATGAAGTGTGCAGCCTTTATTAAATTATCCACCACAACTATCACTGAGTCATGCTGGTACTTTGTTCTGCGTAATCTAGTTATAAAATCTATAGAAACAGTGTCCCATTTCCATTCTGCAATTGGCAAGGGATTTAAAAGACCAGCTGGATGTTGATGTTCAACTTTGACTAGTTGACATTCCATGCACCGAGATAAATAGTATGCTACATCCTTTTTCATTCCTGGCCAAAAGAACTTCTTTTTCAAAGCTGTTAGCATTTTCTGATGTCTAGGATGTCCCGAATATGGCTGTCTATGATACTCATCTAGGATCTCTTTTTTCAAAGACTCTACATTGCAGATATACAATCTATTTTTATAGCGGATCAGCCCTTTTTAATTTTGGGTGTATTCAGCCATTTATTTCTTTGACATTTTCACTTGTAGCTCCTCATAGTTTGGATCTTGATATGCTACCTTTTTAACTAGTCCTTCTAAATCAAAACTAGCACTACTCCCAATGTTGCTTATGTGTTGGCAAGCATTTTTTCTTAGTGCATCAGCAATTTTTTTTTCTTTCCCTTTGATATGTTTTATGTCCATATCGAATTCACTTAGAAAAGACAGCCATCTGGCTTGTCGAACATTCAAATCTGTTTGAGAAAAGAAATACTTGAGACTAATATGATCAGTCATCAATGTAAATTTTTTACCAAGAAAATAGTGTCACCACATCTTCAAGGCATGAATTACAGCAACCAATTCCAAATCATATACACTGTAGTTCTGTTCATGTTTCTTAAGTTTCCTAGACTCATATGCAATAATAGAATTTTCCTGTAACAGAACTCCTCCCAATCCCTCTCTGTATGCATCAGTGCATACAACAAACTCTTTGTCAGGATCTACAATTTTCAGTATAGGGGCTGTAGTGAGTTTTAGTTTTAGTTGTTCAAATATGTTTTCGCATTTTTGAGTCGACTCAAATTTGGTGCCTTTTCTCTGTAATGAAGTTATGGGACATGCTATTACAGAAAATCTTTCCAAAAATCTTCGATAATAACCTGCAATTCCCATAAATGATCTCACTGCTGAAACATCAGTTAGCATCAGCCATTCTCTAATAGCCTTTATTTTCTCAGGGTCAACAACCAATCCTTGTTCAGAAATAATATTCCCCAAGTACTGAATCTTGTCTTTATAAAATTCACATTTACTAAATTTGGCATATAACTGGTTTTCCTTTAAAGTCTGCAAAAATATTCTTAAGTGTTCTTGGTGCTCTTCCTCACTTTTTGAATAAACCAGAATATCGCCTATGAACACTAGTACGAATTTATCTAAGTAGTTTTTCAAAACTCTTTAAGCACATAAAAGTGGCAGGGGCATTTTTCATCCCAAAAGGTAGGACTACAAATTCGTAGTGACCATACCTGGTTCAAAAAGCTATTTTACTAATGTCTTCCTCCTTAATTCTGAGTTGGTGATAACCAGTCCTCAGATCAATCTTAGAAAATACAGAAGCCCCTTTTACCTGATCAAAAAGGTCATCAATTCTGGGCAATGGGTATCTATTTTTTATTATCAACTTATTTAGTTGACAGTATTCAATGCACATTCTAAAGGTCCCATCATTCTTTTTCACGAGCAGCACCGGTGCTCCCCAAGGAAACACACTCGGTATGATATAACGTTTATCCAACAATTCTTGCAACTGCATTTCCATTTCCATGAGTTCGGGGGGGCTCATCTGATAAGGGGCTCTAGAAACAGGTGTTGCTCCGGGCACCAAATCGATTGAAAAGTCAATATCTCTTTTGGGGGGGAAGATGAGGAATCTCATCTGGGAAAACTTCCTTAAACTCTCTTACCACTGGCAGAGTGTCCAGCAGATTTTCTTCAGGTTGCTGTCCTAATTCTTCAACATGTACAGCATATACTTGATAATCCTTCCTAGCTGTTCTTTTTAATTATAGAGCTAATATTTTTCTTACATAAATTGGTTTTGGTTTTCCTTTGAGTATAAAGGGTCTCCCTTCCACATATATGCAATGCAGAGTTTTATCCCAACAGTTCATCATAGCCTTTCTCTTTTCTAACCAGTCCATTCCTATCAGCAAGTCATATGAGCCTAAGGGCAGCATGTTTAAGTTTACTTCTGTCTGAAAATAATTTAATTTAATTGTTGTTTGAGGTAACTTATGAGTTACCTTTCGCTTGGTGCCAGTGGCTAGCTGGACCAACCAAGACTGCTGAAATTTTTCAATTTTGAGATTGCACTTATCTACCACTTGTGGACTAATGTAACTCAAAGAAGCACCCAGATCAATTAAAACTGTAACAGATTGGTCAGCAATCTTACCTTCCATCTCGAACATGGTAGCCCGGTGTTCTGCTTGTCGGTTCTCCAAGGCTGCACTAATAGTAGGTATGTTTCTGGCTATATCATTCACTGTGGTAGCTTCTTGATCCATCATAATCATCTAAATGTTTCGGTGTGGACAATACCTCAACAGATGAGGTTCTCCACAACCCCAACATTTCAAAGGTTCCCGCATTTTGACTGCCCTCTCCTTCTTATTATCTCCATATATTTGTTTTGAACCAACTTGGGACTGAGCAGTTTGAATTTCCTTGGGTTTGCTAAATTTCTTCTGCTGATGGTCCCTGTCAAAGTTCTTCAAGAAAGCTGGTTTCTGTTTCTTTCCTTTGAATTCAACCTTTTTTACCCAACTTTTCCCATTCTCACCCTTCCCTTTAAAATTCTAGTAGCATAATACAGCTTTCCTCACCGCTTCATCCATAGTTTTTGGATTATCGAATTCTATTTTCTCCTTGTACACAGAAGGCAAACAGTTCAAAAACCTTTGCACCTTGCCTTCTCTTCACGAATATAAGGAACATACCTTAGCAGATTTGTAAACTTGGTGACAAATTCATCGATAGTGAGATGTCCCAACCTGAGTTCGCGGAACTCCTTTTCTTTATCATCGTAATAACGCTCGCTCAAATAGCAGTTTTTAAATTTGACTTGGAAATCTTCCCAAGTCACTGTTTTTTCATCAATGGCATGGACCCTTTTTATCTCCTCCCACCACAAAGTAGCCTTACCCTGTAATTGGTAAACAACTAATATAGCCTTCAGGTTGCTTTCATATTCATAGACCTAGAAATACTTAATCATATTCAACAACCAAGCCTAAGCATATTCCTCCTTCTCCCCATCAGAGGAGGGAGGTTTTATCTTTCGGAATTCCCCCTATAATTCCTTTCTCTGTTTAGACTGATGTCTAGTAGTGTCATCTTCCTCAGAATCATCAAAAAACTTGTCTTTCTTTCTCTTTCCGGAACCTTCACCTTCCTAGTTGTTCCGTGAAGTCAATTCTCTAATGAGCTTTTCTTGCTCCTCACTAGCTAATGATAGCCTGTCATTTTTGCTTCTTAGCTCAGCCATATCCCATTGCAACCTATGCAACATAGCCATCAAAGGAGTGTTTGGATTTGGCGTGTTATCTTCATCATGAAGATCAACATAAATTTCATCACCTTCAGCCATTGACTTTTTTGTTTCAATACCACTGTACACTAAAGAAAACAACATCCATAAAAAATTTTCTTTTTTATTTTCAACAAGAAATAATTTATACAGTGAACACAAAAACAGCCCAGTTTTGCTAACATGAGCTTTGATACCATTTTTCATGTCTCCCAATTCACAAAAAAAAAAAAATAAATCTACACACATAATTTACTTCACCCAATGGTAATAATGCATACAAGGCTTTCGTCTAATACTCCATATACTCATAGGGTGACTATATTTTTTTTTTCCTCAACATAGCCCTTTCCCCTTATCATTTTTATTAAGAGGCAACCTATGTGTTTATAGATATGTATGTTATGGTTATAAATATGTATTGTATAATCATAACGTGGGTATGGTATAAAACCATATGATGTGAATTCGTTTTTCCTGATAGCCATCGTATTATCAATTCGTAAAATTTCTCATGGCATTCTCACGTTATATTTTGGTCTTACACGACCCTATACATGTTAAGTTTGTTTAAATAATGAACCATGGAATTTACACTTGACGTGTGAGCCGATTTCATATGGATCACTTTGGCATTTGTGAAGTGACTACATTGATTTGTAGTACCTTCGTATCGTATGATGTTGATGTATTCTCAGGTTTCCCGCACGCATTCTTTACGATTCGGTGTTGTGGATTGTTCTTTATAACCCCCTTTTCATACGTTTATGTCCTCCTCATTTATGGCAATAACTCTCTAGTGTTAATTCTCGTCGGCCTCCACTTGAGTCAACGATCCATCGTATGGCGTTCCGATGCATGCCACCTGTAGGGTCGAGATGTCTAAGGATTTCATTCTGACTCATGATACTTATGGTTTACAATCTCTAGTGTAACATTCATTTGCTCCTCTGTTGAGCAGTGGTTAGCTCTAGTTTTATGCTCTTGGATTTTTCATCTGGCGTCCATGCAACCCTCTACGAGCTCTTCCACGACGCAGACTTACACCACGTCTTTTTCTCTTGTTAAGACTTACCTCTGCTATTTATTCCATCATTATAGTGCATATAGGTTCTTGGAAGGCCGAGCTCTGGTTTAATTTTATACCCATTTTTTTTCGTGCTAAATGTACGTGGGTTTTACGTTGTTGGTTAACATATCCTGGTAGAGTAATTTTCATTCGAACGCCTTTGTGTTATGGCATAGTCATTTTCGCATCTCTTGTTTACATTCCATAGAACTCATGTGTATCATTCATTTTTCTTGTCCTATGTTCTGATTTGAGATAAAATATCGATTTGTTGACTGATACGATTTCTTATGACTTATACCTCCTCGTCGTGACTAAGGGAACCATTTCAATTCGTCCTGAATCGACCTTCCCATCGCCGGCTTTACGAATGAGTGTTATTCTGAGGTAATTTCCTCTCTAATTATCATTTTTCTAGATGTATGTTTATTAACAATAAAAATTCCTCAGAGTTTAATGCCGAATCGTTAAATTTTATTTTATCGGGCCCCTGGTTATGTTGGCGTTTGGATTCGGTCTGACCAGGTAACTATTTGTTATTTCACTCAAAGGTATCAAGTCATTCCTCTTGGAAGTTTTATAATACATAGTTTATTTTTTTCATGTTTTGACTTGTACAGGTATCGTCACGTCTTGACTCTGTTCACAAACTCATTTTTCTGACTATTCAAGTTTTTCAGGTAGGTGGTTTGATTTAGTTTTTTTTCCGGTATATCAGGACCTTGGACTTCCTTGGGAGTCCTACGAGAGTTTTGGCATTTACCACTAATATTTAGATCTCACCTGTGTACTATTGGAAATTTACGAGTTTTCCATAGCATTGTTTTCATGACTGTTGTGCTCATTTGTACGAGGACTTGTGGAGGTTGTTATGGCATTAACCATATATTTTAATTCATGTTCTTATTTTCTTTGACTTACAAAGTCGGTTCATATTTGGTTTATAATGAGGACGAGTTTCTCGTTGGTTTCCATACCAAGAGTATTTACTTCTAGTAGCGATTTTTATTATAATAAATTGAACTGTGGTGACTTATCTCCTTGTAACTTCAGAAATGGTTTCATTGTCTACACATATTGTATCTATGTGCTAGATGTATATTTTGTGTGATTACACCATTCCTTCTCTGCAATTTTCAATAATGCTCCCCCAGAGTTGAATACTTAATTTCATAAGCAATTATAATTAACTCTTCTCCTTTTTCCATATAATATGAACATTTAGTTAAGGGCTTGACATTTTGTAACAATTTTTACTTGTAGCAGTTAACTGATCTTATACCTACTTCAGAGTCTACTTTCAGTTTACATAATTTCTTTTACTCCTAGTTTTCCCTTTATATTTAATCTATACCCTGTTCATGCACTGTCTAAAATACAACACATGTATTGAAAACACATCTATAGGGATAAAATTATATGTGCACTTGATGTGGGTCTTTACATTTGTTCAGGCATATGTATACTTTATTGAAATTATGGAAGGGTTTATTATCATTGAAATACATAGGTGTACATAAGGTTTTTCCCTTAATTTTTCCCTAGTAAAATATTTCATTAGCATAGACTATAATAACATGAGTGTCTGATTTAGAGCTTCTAAATTTCTTTACACCCTGTACATATATAAAATGTCATCTGTTAAGTTTCATGTTATATTTTTGTTCTATGGCACAGGGTTTTAGTCTATTAATTGACAGCCTCTGAATGAAATTTAACTTCTAATTTCAAAGTACTTATCATGCATATGGGTATTAGTCATAGAAAAACATTTGTCAATTATCTTTCTTCAAATCTGCTGTCCATAGTGCAGATACAGAATGTAATTGTTCAGAATTAGCTTGCACGCTTTTATTAATTGCACACATTTACATGCAAATTTCTAGAGGAATATTATACTTGTTTTAACAATGTGCAATATGCTTTCAGGGCATGTTCACATCACTGTAGCCCTTAGTTACATCATCACTATTATTAAATTAATTTTCTGAATACTGTAATCAAATATACTTTCACTGGTATATTTGTTTTCTATAACACATGATCTTATTTGATTATATCATTTCCTACCGGGACAGGTTTAAAGTATGTCTAGTTTCAGTTATATCTATTCTTATTAGGGTATTCCTACTTTCTTTCCCTATCTCCAATAGTTATTTTATTAATTTAGAAGTAGATTAAAGTTAAACAACCAAATCATCTTTGGGAATAAGTTGTATCCTCAGATTTAAACCACATTGGTTTAGAGTATCTGCTAGATTCTCCCCACAGATTTTATTCCTACTACTATAGAGCTGAGAGGATTAATTCCTTCTACACACTTCTGTTAAATGTAGGAAATAACAACTTCATGATTTTAATCTAACATAATACCTATAACCATTAACCATATTGCATAATAACAGATACTATAACCATTCATAAAATTATGAACATACCACTTCTGAAATTGACCAACCTCCCAACCTTAGAGTTTTTTTGTCCTCCAGAACTCACCCCCGAGCTGAGATCATCTCCTAGAACAGACCAACCCCAATCTGTTCTGCAGTAGCTTATTTAAGCTTATGCTCCCTAAAGCCTATTTCTAATTCTGCGTCTAGAATTACAGGATTATTTTCTTCCTTTTTGCCTAGGCTTCCCTTATTTAGTGATTTTTAAAGTTGCTTTATACTTTTACAGCCTTTTACCTCTTCCCAACTACTCTCCACGTCATTGGGGAAATCTAGATTTTTCCTCAAAAATCTAAATTAGAAATAAATTCTTTCAAGGATTTTTGAAATATTTTTTGGGAAAGTCTTAGCCTCTTTCCATACCTCATGGATTTGGCAAGTGATCTAAAAATTCTCATTTGGTAAATATGAACAGAATTATTTTAATTTTTAAGGAGCTTTTTGGATTATCCGCATTTCTAGAGAACGAGTGATATCAAAATTCTCATTTGGACACTTGTTCTCTAGCAATGTGGATAATCTGGAAAGCTCCTTAAAAAATGATCACCACATGAGTTTGAAAACCAGAATTATTTTATTTATTTTTCATAATTAATAATTAATTACATCCACACAATACTTATCCATTGGGGTCCACTCCCCTTTGGATTAAAGTTGAAGTGTCTAACTTGAAAGAAAAACATAAAACTAGGGGTGTTACATAACTAAAATCAGTAAACAACTTTCCATATAATTTATTTTCTACAGGAAAAGTTATGAAAACAGAATTCCTATAAATACAGTCAACAATTACTTATCTGTCCTCTGATGTTGGGACTAATTTTATGCCACCCTTCCATGAGTGAGGCTGTAACACCCCCAAGTTCTATGTCTTTCAAATGAGACATTTGAACATAAATCCAAAGGGGAGTGGACCCCAGTGGATGATTATTGTGTGGATGTGGTTAATTTTGTAATTATGAAAAAAAAAAAAAAAAAAAAATATTATGTATGCACCATGACCAAAAAGAGAATTGAGATCACTTGCCAAAAATCCATGAGGATGGATAAGGCAACAAATCCCCAAAAAAAGCTTTCAAAAATCCTTGAAAGAAATTTGTTTAGATTTAAGGATAAATCTAAATTTCCCCAATGAAGAGGAGTAGTTGGGAAGAGGTGAGAAAAGCTGGAAAAGCTGAGGAAAAGCTTAAAGCAGCTTTAAGGAACCCCAAGAGGGAAGCCTAGGCTAAACAGGAAAGAAAGCATCCTGCTATTCTGGACGCAGAATTAGAAACATGCTTTGGGGTATGAGCTTAAATAAGCTGATCCTAGACAGATTAGTGGTTGATCTGGACTGGGAGGTGATCTCTGCTCGAGGGTGAATCCTGGGAGATAAAGAGGATTCTAAGGTTGGGAGGACTGGTCATGGTAAAGGGTGCATGCATACATTTGGAGATATCTGTAAGTCTGTGTTAAATGTATCCCTGTTTTATGAAATTGTGCTGTCATATTCCTTTATGAAATTTGTAAAATTTTGATGTTATATTCCTTTATGCAAATTATGAAATTTCAAAGTTATAGTGCATTATGGAATGTAGGAATTGTATGTTAAGTTGCAGTATGCCCTGTTAGATGGATTAATGGTTCAGTAAATTATGTAATTGCAAATATAGCTATTGACAGTAGAGAGAAGTGGTTGGGTGTACAGATGAGTACATGGTAATAATGAGGGTTGAGATGATAGATCACTTGAGTAGCCAATATAAGAACTATGTAAAGATATAGATGGCTATCTTTTAAAGGAGAATTCAATTTCTGTGTGTATAAACAGAAGATGTTAATTTAGGAGGAGTAATCATGAGGTATAATGGACATTATTAATCCCATTTAAAAAAGTTAAAAAGG